>VWZK01022280.1:0-67811 GCA_013396935.1 Baryphthengus martii | reverse complement strand
AATATTGAAAGTAGAAGATGCTTATGATGATGACAATGGTGTGTGGACTGTTAGTAAAACGTGCTGGTAGTTACTAGGATCCTTATTACGAAATAATTAAATCTATGGGTGGATACTTTTCTGAATGTTCTTGAAAGGGCAAGAAGTTCCTGTGAAAAACCATGATACTGCAGCTTTATCAAAGTTTAAAAAAGAAAAAAAGAAAAAAAAACAAAACTGTAACATATCTCTTATATATATTAAAAACGTTTAAAGGTTTTAAAGATAAATTGCATTAATACAGATTGAAGTATTTTATTCTTTTTTGACTTGAAAAATTATATTTCATATTGCAAAGATGTTTACAAGTATTTTAATTTAAGTTCAGTGAACTTTTTGTAGCTGGGTTAAATCTTTTTTATTTTAGTATGGCCTTATGGCAAAGAACACTGTATTATTTTAATATCACACAATTGTGAACGGAATTACAAACCATAAAATGTGTAATGCTTTGAACAGTATTCTGTTGGGATGGAGATTTTATAGGTTCAGAAAAAAATCTTTTAAATCTGCTTCACCCAGCATATTTTCTATTCAGTGATATAAAGCATATTTTATTCTATATTATTACAAAAATGGAAATGTATAAACATATGTCAAAAGGAACTGTTGAAGCTTTCTAACATTTGTATAAATAGAATTCAGTGGAAATTACAAAAATTCTGTTGCACCACTATAGTTTTAGTATTTCTATTTTAATACATTTGTTTACCACTTGTTTATGTATATGTAGGTGACGTTACTTGAGCTTAAATGTACTTTACTGAGCAAAGTTTAAGAACAAAGTATATTTTATTTTATGATAAAGGGCCTTTAACCTCATGGTCAAATACTAATATTATATTTGCTGAGACAAGATTTGAAATTGTATCAAGAGTTTTATTTTTCTGACATTTAAAGTTCTACATAATAAAAGTAAAACTTAAGTAATGGTGCTACTTCATGTTTTTTTAAGTATTTCTATATAAATAAAATAAAATATTACAGAAAAAAAAATACTGGGTGTGGTGATTTGATTTGATTTGTTGTGCTGGGACTGTTGGATTTTTTTTTTGTTACCCACCTGTACCACTGTAACGTGTTGGGACTTTAAACTGTGTCATATTACTGTTGCTGGAACTCTTTAGCTTGTGAGGGCTTTCAGAACAATCCTGGCAGTGACCATACCTTATTACATGTTTTTAAGGAAAAAGGAAAATAAATGTGTTCTCAGTACATGGCGTAATCCTGGAGTTAGTCCGTATCTAAAAATATTATCTTTTTCAGGATTTTTAGTCATGAAAAATACTTGGTTTTGCATGAATTGTTTCTGTTAGCAAATATAGCGTGTGTAAGAAGCGGAGCTGACAGCTTTCTTAGCTTTGGGATCTAAAAGCAGATGGCAGGGGAGGCTCCTTTGTTGTAATGCGCTGATGGAGGGCTCAGTCCTGCAAGTCCTGGCTCTGCTGTGCCCGGGGACCTCGGCTCTGCATCCCAAACTCGGTGTTTAGTCTGGAGCGGAACAAGGGCTTTAGTATCCTTCCTCAGTTCTTGAAAGTGCTTCTTGGTATTTGGCAGTTGTGGTTTGAGTAATTGGTGTCGACAAGCTTATTTGCATAAGAAATTTATTGCCGTGTAAAATTTGTTTGCTTTTGATGATGCCCGCAGTGGTATTGGGGCGAGGGAAGCACAGACGCTTTCCGAGTAATGAGCCTATGAACCCACCAGGCAAAGCCTGCAATGTTTTTGTTGCTGGTTGTAGCCAACGTGTTTGAGTGAACTTGCTGGATACGGCGTGTTAGAGCAGATTTCGGAAGGTAGCTGCAGATCGCTTTAAATGTTTGGTTTTGAGGATGCTGGGGCATTTTTCACTGGGCGAGTGAAAATAACGAACCGAGCCCAACCTGTGTGTAGGGTGCTTATTTCATATGCTTTACTTTGTGCTTAGCAGTGTATGCCAGAGCTGCTCCGCTCCGATCTCCTTTATGGACTCCAGAGCTGCTGGTTGGGTGGGAAGGGGGAGGAGGGAGGATGCGGCAGGGGATGATGGGATCTCTTTGTTTGATTTGATTTGATTTTTGCTTCTTTCATTGAACTGTGATTGTGGTATCATCTGATTTATAGAGTTAGAATACCTCGCTGAGAGTGGCATTTGTCTCGGGAAGCTTCTCGTTTTGAATGGTGGAGAAAAAAACCAAACCACGATGCTGTGGAAAAGAATCCAGAGAATGACAGAGAAGATGGGCTTAAATACAGCAGTGGTACAGACGTTGAAAAAAACCCTTGGCAAAAGTGGTTACTTTAAAGGGATCAGGAAGTTTAAGTTCACGTGTATATTTTCTTAATGGTGGGTGTTTAGGAAACGTACTCAAAATGCGTCAATCAATTTCTCGTTTTCAGTGTAAACATCCTGTGCTGGTGTCTGGGAAAAGTTGTGAAAACAGCTATAAATAAAAAGGTGAATTTGATAACTTTGCTTCATTTTCAAAGCTTAGTGAAACCAAAAGGTGAATAGGATGAACAAAAAGTGAAAACTCAATTCTCCTCCTTTTTTTCTCTCAACGTACAATTTGCACGTCTCCGTGGTGTTAATAGCAGTGGTGTGGACGACTGGGCAGCCGTGGTCCCTGTAACGAACAGCGCTTGTGCAGCAGCTCAACAAACACCCTGACCTGCCCGGTGAGGCTGGGCACCGCTCGGCTCGGCTGCCGAGACCCTCACTAAATGTAACCGGCCTCAGCATCCCTCTTTGTCTTGCAGGATTTATCTTGGTATTTTCTTCACCAGCCTGTGACTGAAACAAAGGCAATCACCTTTCTGTTCGTGGCCCTGGCTGCCTTTTTGGCCTCTGTACGCTGTGTCATCCCTTACCCATGCTCCACGTGCACATTGTTTCGAGGCGGGAAGATGGGCTGCAGTGCCTTAAAAACTGATCGTGTTCATTCCTCTTTGGGAATTATTTCACCCACAGAGGGATCTGGACTGGATTACTCTTGCTTTGGTGTCCAATGATGCAGCGAGTGCCTGTTGCCCTGTCTTCCAAACGCGCGTGCCTGGTGGTGATGGCAGAGCTGCCTGGCACGCTGGCAGGATCAGCAGCATCTACCTGAAGCTCTTCTGCTACCCCACTGCGGGGCCAGTGTATCTGCCTCCATTGGAGGGAATTTCTGAGGTGTATGGGCATGTGCGGTATCTGTTGTGTCTCCCCTCTTGCTGGGCTGCAGTGATGTGCCCTGAAATCGAATCTGCTCCTGCTGGTGGGGTCTAAAATCCCTTGTCTTTGGCTGTTGGAGACGCGTGCACGTGTGCCGAGACAGCGTGGGGAGGAACATGCAGGCTACACATGTGCGCTGCCCCTCAGATTTATGCCGTAGGTCAGTCCCTTGGACAGCAGAGGCCATAAATCAGCACAGAATTTGTCCCAGGGTCTGGGGCCATATGGTGTACGGGAGAGCGATGCCTGCGTGAAAGGAGAATAAAGGCCTGTGTGGTGCAGGAATATTTCAAAGCCTGAGAAAGGAGCAAAGTTCAGTTTCTAATTGAGTGCTTCGAAAAATATAGATGTACATGGTCAATGTTTATCTTCTAGAACAAAGATCACTTTGTTTTCAAATGTTTGTGTGTTGGTGTTGAAAACTGTACGTGGGGCTCTGCACCATGAGAGGTTCCTCTGCAATCTCCAGAACGGCTCGGGGGGTGGGTGTCCCCAGTGCGGGTGAGGAGCCTGGCCCTGCTGCCCTGGCTGGCTGGGTGCAGGGGTCGGTGAGGACCTGCACGTTTGAGGTGTTTTCCTGTCTTTGTTAATGTACATGTACAGTTCCCAGTGCGTATGCGCATCTTTATCTCAAGAAAGGATACATTTACATTTGTAAGAATTATTATACACAAAGTCCTGAGCTTAATTATTCCTCTGTCCATATCTTGTACTCCAAGGAATTTGCATAACAATTAGACATCAAAGCCAGAGCCCTTTACTGGAAGAAAGGTCTTTCCACTGTATTATTTTAATAAAATAAATTATAATGATCTATTTAATCTAAATTTACTCTTTAGATATTTTTGCCTGCTAATCGATTGAAATGAGACTTAAAAGCAAACTTTAAATTAAGTAGTAAGATTCTAGTACAGTAAGGTATTTAAATTGCTTTTTGTTTGATGTTTCTCACTCCTCTCTGCCAATCCCCTCACCCATCTTTTTATCTCTATTCTCCTTGTCTTGCCATTTTGAAAATTGAAAAGATGCTTTGCTGTCACTGAAGTGAAAGGGAATTCTGCCGCTGGAAGAGCACGCTGGTGAGTATTGCATTTAATTGATCTAGAAATAGCAAAAAGTAATTATTCAACCTGCCTCTGCTTATTTGTGTTTCTTGTACCTGTTGTCTCTCTAGTAGAGATGATTTAATTAGAGAACAAAGACTATTATAAATCTAAAGTAGTTAAGGGGTGCTTCAGTCTGTATAATCATTTGAATTTCTAATTTACCTTATTATGATAGGCTACCTGGCAAACGCCAAAGGGCCCGAGTTTGCAGGTGTAGAAGCGCTCTATCCAATGGTGAGTGGTGTGAGAAGATGCTCATAACTACTGCGTTCTCTTGCTTTCTTGTCAGGAAATATATATATATAGATACATATATGTGCCCGTATTTTCAATATATACTTGTGTACACAGGTGGCTGCCTAAAATACTCTAGAAAATCACAGATTAGAAAGGCTTTCCTTCTGTAGTACTAGAAAAAAAAGTTTTATTGTAGTTTTATTACGTAAGGATTTTACTAAAGCTTTCACAGTTGGATATGTAAAATAATTACATCTCATTGAATTTCTAACTTTGATTAAAAAGTAAAAAGCTTTTTTCTGGCTTAGTTTAGTGAATTAGGTTGTATCATGATGTGCTTATATAGTGAGGAAGCTGTATGTAAAACATTTAAGCATTTGGCATATGGATTAATCTTTCACGTTATCTGTACACATATAGCATGTGCAATCCTGACTGTGCCCTAGGTAGATACGTGCGTGTAAGCACAATATTGTGAGTACCATATAGCCCTGATCTTTTAAGATTTGTGCAATCTTAGTAAATAGCTTCCATTGTGTGATGTTGAATTTGTGGCCTTAAGGAATATCAGGTGGGGCCGTGGCTACGGAAACCACCTGTGTCAGTCCTAGGTTGCATTTTTCTGAGTTTTGGGCTCCATGAAACCAATAGCAAAAGCCCCCCTTGATCAGGATTTAATTCTCCCCATAAATTAAATTCTGGCAAATAAGGTTTGTTTGCGTATAAAATTTTATCTAAGGCACTCAGGTAGTAGTACTCCCTAAGGTGGGTTTGTTGGGGCTTTTTTTGGTAGGGAAGTTTTTGCCATAGCTTTTCTAACAACTTTTACCTCTCCACTGGTAAGAAGATTATTCTTTAAGAAAATCAGGCAGTTAAATACATTCATACTAAATGCATCTTATACCTTTACCGCCGCAAATGTGATTGATTAGCTGTCTTGAGAAATTTATAGCCTTTGATAAGACTGCACCAACAGAAGTGCCTTGTTAGTTTTAAATGGAGAACAAAAAGAGATTTTTGATGTTCCTCATTACTGGTTTTCCACTTGTGATGGAGATAAAATACAGTAAAGTGCTTTTCCCTCTTATGTGTAAGGGCTCTTCTGCCTTTCATACCTGATAGAATTGTGTAGCCCACTTTACATCAGTATGAATGGCAATTGCCTTGTAAATGTGACTGCCATGAGTGGGTGAATAGTATGTTGTCTCCTATTTTGTCCTTTGTCTTCATGTTTTATTCACTTTTACTCTCTATAAAAGAGCTTTAATTTAGACCTGAGAAAACAGCAGCGATGCTGCAGTTCATTACAGATCTAGAGGCAGGTTTTATTTGATTTTGATGTTCTTTATATTTTGATGGGTGTGCTAAACAGCAGAAGCTATTTTAATCAAAAGAAAATTTCAATGAGAGGCATGACCTATAAATAGTGGTTCTGATAGAGTCACAAAAGTTTGCGTTACACATTTAGAAATAATTTCCATGATTTAACTGCAAAGGGCAAATAAATCATGCCCCTTTAAGAGTTAGAAAAAAGGAGTGTTTTTCAGGATCTTTAGTTCTGCTACTGAGTCATTGTATCATCTTGCCTAATTAATTTCACCTTTTATATGCTTCAGGATTTCCATCTGTGAATGAACTGATGACACCTACTTACAGGCAGTATTGTGAAGATTAATTAATTGACATTATTGAAGTATCCTGAGGTGGAAGTACTGATGTAAGTACAAAATATTATTACTGATACTTCATAATTAATCAGTTCACAGTAGCCAGCATGTGGGAATCATACCCGTCTAGAGCAAACAAACACAGAACTGGATCATGTTTGAAATCTGTTGGTTGGGTTTTTTTTCACATTTCTGGTTTTACATGTTATTTGAACAATATTATTCAGTGAGTGTAAGAATCTCTCTTTGTCCCATGGCACTTACAGCTGTAGTGGGCTTGACTTAGGAGAAATACGTGATCCCAGTATTATATGTATAGCCCTGCTAGGCTTTGTTGAGGATACAGAAAGGCAACTTTGGTGAGCAATTTTCTTGCCTCCTGTAGTGTAACGCTGCTTACACTTTAAAAAGCGATGCCTTTTTTTTAATGAAGATGAAAACGTTAGTGTTATAAAGAAGCACGCGGCACTGATCTAGTAATCCCTGTGCATGTGGCTGGGATATTACTGAAGAGACCTTTTCCTATATGGAAGAGGATGAGAGAAGTGATGTCAAATATCACGAAGCATCGGAAGCGAATTGATGCTGGGAAATTGTTCATAATTTACGCAGATAATATGATCTATTCTTACTGCTCATCATACTCATGGCTGGTGTGCTGTTTGCATAATGACATGGCTACAGCTGTGCAGGTCTTAGACCACATGATTTAAAAAGGCAGGAATAACTAGAAAGAGAGGAATTTGTTTGAGCTTTGCTGTAATTAAATGCTATGAAACATGTACCTAATTTTTCATAAGGTTGAATGTACAGTTGACAGTAAGGTGAATGTAGTTGCTGTCTGTATTGCTTTCCAGAGGCTGACCACGTTCCTAAACAACTCGACAACACTTTTTGTTCTTGGAAATGTAAGTCACAAGATACTTTTGGAATTATTTGCAACAGTTGCATAAGTGCAGGCAGAAGGTTTAAAGCTTCACAAACATTCGTATTTCTTTCTCCTTATGTCATTTTTTAAAAAGAAAAGTCAATCACATGCAATTATGAAACTGCTTCGTGTCTGACGCAGTTAAAGATGTTTTCAGGCCACAAAAATGTAACATTCTATGACTAATTTGAATTAAAAACCCACTCCAGCAGAAAATGTCCTCAATCTTTGGAGTCACATGGTTCTTGGAAAGCTCTTTCTTGACTGTGCAGGAGGTCAGTCTTTTAAGGAGAAAGTCTGTGCACAAACGTGCAGTGCTGCTAATGAGAGGAATTTCACACTTCTCCCCCTGACACAAGCTCTGTGTTCATCCTGCCGACTGCTGCCTCTAAAGCCTTTTGGTATTAGATGTTATAATGAATGCTGGACCATTACTGAGCCGGTGCAGCAAAACTCTGTATGTCTAGCTAAAGAGATGACTTCCAGAAGGTAGGGTCACCCACTCTGCAAAAATAAAAAGTAATTAAAAGTGAGGTCTCCTGTTTGTCTCCGAGAGCATCTCTGCTATATGGCTGCCCTTCCTTTCCCCGATGGTGATTTTCAAGCCAAATGGCCCTTTCATCATCACTCTGGCTTAGCAGCAAACTTGTCTGTCAATAATAGTAGGCTTCACTTCTTCCCCAGCTAACTGGTAATCAGACAGCCAAAGAATGGCCTATCCAAAATCAGGATATGCTCAATGCACCATTCGCTGGTGTTGTTCCCATCAGCCTAATTATATGACTTTTGGGTCAGACAATGTCTCATTGTGTGGCCCTTGGCAGCTACGGGATGCCTAATGCTGCATGAATGTCTAATGTGGAGTTTGATGGCTATGACCGAGGCTGCAGTTCCACGCTGGAATTGAAAACATCCGTGTAGTTTCCATAGAAAACCAGGTCAATGGTGTTTCCATAAAGCATTAGCCCCAGGGAAAGCTATTGGTTGCACGTTGCCTGTACAACTCCATGCAGGGTGAGCAGTTTACAGTGCAATTCTCTTTCAGGTAAATGACAATTAAGAGCCAGATTGATTTAGTCTTTAGTGACCTATTTCAAAATCCTATTTTTTTGCAAGCGCCATCCCTCATCCATTTATCTCCATCTTTTCTTCTATTTTGTGCATCGAAGAACACTTGTGAGCTATCTTACAAACGCTGCAAACACAATGAATATGGTTTTGTATGGGTAGGTTTTTTTTAAAAAAAAACACTTTATGTTTTCTTTGACTGTAAAATTTTAGGTAGAACTATCATATCTTTACAACACTTCCTGTAAAAGCCTGCCTTTTTTACAGGCAAAACCAAGGTATGAACGTAGAAGGTAATTCATTATAGATGAAGGCTGTAATATGCTTGTTCATTTCAAAGGAAAATGTATAACTAATTATGTTTTAATTAAATCTCTAACGTCAACAGCTGTTTTTAAGGGATCTTTTTAAGCTACATTTATTTTTAGTATTGTTTAAGATTGCTTTTCTTGCATGCATCTCCCTTCATGCATTATTGCCTTTTAAAAAGTTTTCTCTCTTTTAAAGTACCTCTTTTAACACAGGCATATATTAAAGGCTAAGCGCTGGTAAAATTAGTTTTTTAAGATGCTGGCTGTGACTTTTCTAAGCAGAGAGCAAAAAGCTGTGACTCCACCAAAATGTCATTTGTTCTCTTTTTCTCCCAGAAGTAAAAGGTTCCAGTTCCAAATCCCAAATTGCCAAGGCCGGTTTCAGCTTACCAGTAGTTTATGTCAGGTGGATGTTATCAGTTCCTCTACAATGCAGCTGCTAATTACAGTAATAGCAAAACTATCTCTTCAGACTGAGTGAGCCACACTGATTTAATTCATTCTCCCCCTAAATCAACAGCAGCATCAGTAAGTATCCTTTAACTTGCAGAGGAAAGAAAAAATCTAACTCCTTGTTACATTAAAAACTTAGCCAAACTTAGGGTTTCATGTATCGGTGCTTGGTCCTGTTGATTTTCCTGGAACTCATGTGAGCCCATAAAGCTTCAGGTGTCATCGTGGAAAAAGTAAAAAGCTTTGTCATTTTCAGCCTGGATTATCCAGAAGCAGAGAGGAAGGAAAAAGGAGGCTTTGTTCAGCCTGTAGAAGCTTGGAAACGCTTTCAAGGGAGTCACCAGAGCTTGCTGTCTCCCAGCCGCTGCAGGACTTCAAGGTGAGCTCTGTGTCGGGCATTAGGGTCAGAGCCACACTGGACCTGGCCCGGTGAGCCCCAGATCCGTCGCTCACTGTTTCTGCTATAAGGGGACACAGCTTTACCCTGCAGCTCGCCACTCCCACCGAAGCACACCCAGCAGCCATTACCATGCTACTGGGGAGGAAGGAGCCTGGCTGATCTCTGGCTGCTTTTCTCTGTGGTTGCTGGGCTTCCTGTGGTTGTGGGATCAACTCACATTATAGATACCCTCTGTAATATGCTCCCCCTGTCACTTCTCCTCTTGCTGAACTGCATGCTTTTGCCTGATTCAGAGTCTTAAGCACTCCAGAAATTGAGAGAATTATTTGAGAGGTGATTACTGTAATGCTGTGCAGGGATATGTAGATAACATCAGTTTACTATTTAAACTCTAATTTTCTGTGAGTATCAAAGCCCAGTAATCATGAGAGCTCTGTGTTGGTTTTGGAAGGTAGTTCCATTATAAATTGGAATGCCACTGTATTTGCTAAAATTGCAAGAACAGTAAGTGTGTGTTTATTATGTCTTTCAGGAAACCAGCCAAGAGGTTCAGAAAAACTTGACAACTGAGGCTAAGATAGTAATTGATCTAGTGGCAGTAAAATAATGGCAAACAAGAGAGACTGTTGAATCTTCTGGGTAACACCTGCAAATGTATGGTAATTATATTTTTCGCTGATAAACGGAGAGTTGTGAGACCCATGATTTGCAAGAGCAGATTTTACCCTTTGTATTTTACTGTTATATTTCTCTTCTTTCCTTATAAGTGCACGGCATCTAATTTTGATCTCGAGCAAGTGTAAATCACAGTTAACACTGGTGATATCGCTGTAATTGCACATATCTGAGGTCTGTGTACTTGAGAGAAAATCAGACCTGTTTGGTCAGATTCCTCAAAAGGGGAGTTCTCTGGAAACAGAGCAAATTCACGTGAGCGATATGAATTATCCCTAGCCTGCCGCTGCTACAAATGAAAGCTAAATCTGACCAGCTTAGTGCCGTGGCTTGAACAGGATATTTGATGAAGCGTGCCACAGCCCTCTGTATAGCAAAAAATGTCTTTTATTTCAATAGTGTAAAGCAATCAGAAATACTAATATGTGGGGCATTTCTCCAGTGTGGTGACGGACATTCCTCCGTCCACTTCTGACAGATGAGTCAGCCATTCTTGAAGCAGCAGGCAGCTCAAACCGTTTTAATGAATTGATGGGGTTCAGTTGAGCCTAAAAATGATCCTTGGGGTGTTTGCAAGCATTCTCAAGAAGATCATACTGAGCAAACCCGTTGTTGAGTTCTTGTGGGACATAAACAGGACAGAGAGTTGAAAGTTGATCTTGCAGCTGTGCCTTCTGTTGTGGGTAAATCACTGGCTTTCTCCTCTCAGTTTAGTTATTAAACAGCGAAATAGTCTTTGCTTGCTGTATTAGGGTGCTGTGAAGATAAATTAACTTCCATTAAAATGTGCTTTAAATTCTACATTGGAGAGCACAGTGAAAATGTGAAGCATCTTCTTATGTTAGACACTGTGGAATTAGCAAGCATGGTTAATCCCTGGTATTCAACAGTAATTTCTCTGTACCAGGACAGAAAAACAGGGCCAGTAAGAGCAGTGTAGCAGCTAGGCTGACGGTGGCTGCAGTGAAACAGCATTTTGATTTGTTGGTCTCTCAGAACTTTGCTTAATGTGTTACTATTTCTTCTTGTTAGACCACAAAACTGAATCCCAGGAGCTGAATAGCTACATGGCATTGTATTAGGAGACATACCAATCATTCTAGGATTGCTTTCCTGATGTCAGCCACACGTACTGCATACCAACAACTAAGCTGTACCAGAGAGATCTGCTCTTCTATGTGTCTGGGAAACTGCATGACAATTTGTGCAAGATGAGCATATATTGTGTGCTGGGTTATTGAAAAGTTAAGTGACTTGACTAGTGTTATTTTCAATAATATTTACCAGCAGACGCTCTATATTGACTTTTAGATGTACTGTCGGGTTGGATTACCATTACTGTCAGATGGTAATTGTAAAATTGGTTGGATTTGTTTTCTGGGGTTTTTTTTTTTGGTGTGTTTTCACAGGTAACACTTATTTAGCAAAGAGTTATGTAGAAAGCCCCTGTATCTTTTTTAACCCAACCTCTCTCCTACCTTTCACCTCTCAGGTCATAACAGTGTACAGACAAGCTCCAGCAGATGAATTGCGCAGAGAGGTGGTGAGAATTTGCCCCAATGCGTGAAAGCATTCTGAATTTCAAAAATTCTGGTGAATCCTAAGCTACTCGAGTCAATGTGCACTCCCTTTCTGACCTCAGTGGATCCAGGATTTTTCCTGCCATGTACATTTGCTGCCTGGACAGCAAGTAAATGTTTCTTTGCTTGTGTGATCACATATGTAAGGCTTCACAAAGCAGGTATGTTCTCTGTGGCTGATAACTCGGGGAATGTGTGTTGTCTCCAATCAGAAACATGCTTTTCCTGTTGTGAAGGCTGTTCGAGTTATCTGTGTATAATATCAAGAGCTGGAAGAGAAAGGGGATTTTTGTACCCTTTGAAGAAACTCCTCCGGATTCTTTTCTGTCTCTCTTCAGTATGATGCACCACTATTTACATTCTTTTTTATCTCTATTTTTCCCCTGCTTGCTCTTTTCTTTCAGGCAGTTAAAATCTGGCTTTGGTCTTGCTGGCGGATGTAAGTTTTCATTTCGATGTGTTACTGGATTTTTTGGTTCTGATGCAGAAGCCAGGCTGTCTCACAGCATCTCCTCTTTGCATTAGACCCTGTCAGGTCTCTCCTGCACTGATGCACTTATTAAAAGCTCAGTTATTTATTCATTTCCTCTTCACTATCTTTAGGTATACTCTTGGACTTGGAAATTATCAGTCATGTTTTTTTCATGTTGCCTCGCTCTTTTTGTTCGTTTATATCAGTATGGAAACCCATGGTGTCAGTACAGGACTCACCCCTGGAAACCAATGTTTCCGACCCATTTATCTGTACAAATTATTTTTCTGAATTATCTTTCCTGCTTTTCTGAATAAAAGCTGCTAACATTGAAGGCTTCAGGCCCTTTATTTTTTACCTGACTCACCAAAATGTAGCAAAATTTTTCCCCTTTACAGTCCTGCTTGATTGACTTGACTTTTTCTCATTGCTATGGGAATGTTTACAAAAAATAGTCCATTTTCAGTTATTGTTTGTATTGCTTGTATTATTGTGTATTATTTATATACCTGCCTTTTTTTTTTTTTTTGATTTTACTACTTATGACCCTCTAAATTAAAATATTTTGGAAAGAAATGAAACTTACCTGTTATGATAGGGCCTATTGTCCCTGTAGGGCTGGAATGGTCTGGCTACTCTGTTCCCCAGTTCCCATAACTGAGAGCACCCTGCGAAATGGAAGAAGCAAAGCCAAAGGAAAGGAGGTTGCTCTGGGACTTGGGAATGACACCTCCCACCCAGTGCTGTCCTAAAGCTCTGGCTTGTGCTACTGGGTCTACAGGACCTTCATTTTATACAGTCACTTCAGCCGTGTTCTGGCAGGAAGGTAATGCACGGACTGTGCCTGCAGGTCTCCTAGGGAAGGGAGAATAAGCATGGCTTGGGTTCCGTACTAGGGAGGAGCTTTGGAAAAAAAGTAGGGATGCCTGGGGGTGAAAGTATGGTCTGATTTGAAAATTTTCCTTCAGATTGTGTTTTTGTGCAAAGTTCGGGTGCTAAGCTTAACTGAGCAAGACCGAGGTGATTTAACAAGCGGGCTCTGAACTGCAGCCCACTGTGCATCCTTTCAAGATGTTTGGAGACTGGAGATGTAAATAGCGTATTGCTAGAGCCCTCAGAGACCAGGCTGAAGTGTGTGTCGAGGGTGAAGGGAGCTGGAATGATTTCTCCTCCTTTGCTGTGTCATGTAAACGACTGAAAGAAAGTTAGGAATCAGAGATTTCAATGGAAAACAGCAAATCACACCAGAGAGAAAAGGCCAAGCCACAGGTAAGCACAGACTTATCTCAAGACAAGCAGCTACCTGAGTGTGTCGAGCACTTGCGCGCACAAAGTGAGAAACATAAGACAGGGAAGATAACTAGATGGGATAAAGATTTTGAATCCTCAAGTTCCAGTCACACAGTGAGATGTGATTTATTCCAGGGAAATGAGCATTTGTGATCACCCAGGTCATCTGCTCGTACCTACCTAGACAGGTGCTGCTAAACCTTCTAAATTAAAATAGTTTAATTTTGAGGGAAAACCTACTAGTACAGACCAGTCTGGAGACAGTTTCCTACATGCAAATAGGAAAGGGGGAGGCTTGCTTTAGAAGCGCAAATGTAACAAACATAGCAAAGCAGAGAAAAATGAGGGATGCAGAGAAAGCAGCATAGAGGGAAAAGCAACTGTAGGGTAGAGGCAGAGAAAGGGCCCTTCTTGGAGAAGTCACAGCAATGTAGTGACTGCACTGAGAACCGCTAGCACAGCCCTCGAAAATCTGCTTGATTATTGGAAATCAAGTGGAAATCCACTATCAGATCAGTTGGTGCTTCAGATGGCAAAAACACGGGCAATTTCCACTCTGTATGTTTGCTTTATCTCTTTCTCTCTTTTTTTAGCATAAAGTTTGATTAGACTCCAGACAGTTCCTTAGATTTTGAAGAGAATGGATGCGAGGCAATACTGGGACACGGCAAAGGTACGTCTTCACAGGTGTCATGATCATTAGAAAGGGGCTGTTCATGATGCAGGTTGTGTCCTGGTAATACAATTTTGATCTGAATCAAGAGGCACGGTGCAATCACACTTCTGTCAAATTAGCCAGGATGAAGGATGCAAAGTTTATGCAGCTTTATGTTTTCAGATTAGCTTTATGCTTGCTGTGGGAGGGTGGCTGACAGCAAGCCAGACAAGGTTAGCAGCTGATCTGGTATAAAGTCTTCCAGTACAGTGTTACTCCATTAAAACTTTTTTAAGTAGTTTGCAAAGGCAAAGTGAATTTGCATTGGCCCAGTGCTTCCCATCCAGCAGTCACAAAAGTGTCTAATACCATAAAAGCAGATTTAGCTTCTCCTCAGGTTGCCAGCACAGCTCCCTGAGGTTCAGTTTTCCAAGGCCTGAGCCTCTGGTGACCTCAGTCTGAGCAGAGCAGGAGCTCAGCATGTTGAGATACAGCCTGGCAGGTACTGTAAATACATGTGAGGGGTGTGACTGTTTGTGGCTGTGTGTGGAGAGCCTCAAATTGCATTTGCAACTTAACTGTGGGGAAGCAATTGGTTTGGGGTTGGGTGTTTTTACATAACTCTATACCAGCAATAATTCTGAAAAGATACCTGCAAGATGTTTCCAGTAAAACAAGCTAGAGAAGGATGAGCTCACCCGAAGTGATAGGTGAATATCTGAGTTAGCATTAAAGTTGGTTGCATTCCCCCTGGAGCCAACTGTTAAAATCTCTACTGATTTCCAAGTGGGCATTAAAGGCTTCCTCCAGCCAGCTCTGCCTCCCCTCTGTGCCGCCTCCTGAACATGCCTGGCTCTGAAAGGGGCTTCTCCCTCTCCCCACCTCTTTTCTCCACCTTTTATGTTCATGTTGTCCTTTTCTCCACCCGGCTTCATTTGCCCCACTAGGAATTCATCTGGCAACATATGCATGGTAACAAGACAACAGTATGCCCCATATCACTCAAATGCAAATGGGAAAGCCATTGTCACACAAAGGTTTGTGGACAGGGACCAGGTGGGAAGAGATTAAAGTTTCTGATAGGTCTGGAGCATGACTCCTCTTTGGTTTCATTCATTTAATTTGCTTTCACTTGAATGATGCCTTTCCAGGGCCTGGGCCAGGAAAAGTGCTTGTCTGACTACAGCTGGTCACTCCCTTGAAGGCTGTCGCCAGTATTAGGCATACTTGAGATGGGTGAAGAAGGCCAAGGAAATCTCCAGCTGCTGGTTGCTAAGAGAAGCATCATTACCAGCCTGTGTAGGACCTGTCCTGCATCCCTGCTTCAAGGGGGATGGTGTAGCATCCTGGGAACTGGCTGGAAAGAGCTGGGGGAGTCTTGAATTTATGCACTTACTACTCTTTAGGGTATAGCATTAATTAGAGAGGCTGCCTCATAATTTTAATCTCTGATGGGATTGAAGGGGTTTCTTGAAATCAAGAAGCCTCTAGTAGTTTGTGCTAGAGGTGTTTTTTCTCTCCTTCCCAACCAGCTACATTTTCTGCTAGTACAGCTACACCAATGGCTGTGAACAGGTCCCAAGCTGGCTCATGTCTTACCATCATTTAGTTTTACCTTATCATGGACTGTGTTTCAGTTCTGATTAGCGGAAGCTGTGAAAAAAATGATGTGTTTGTCATGCTATCGATTTTCCTTAGCATCCCCTTTAACAAAACAGATTGCTGAAACATGTATGAGAACAGGTGAACAATTTCTGCCTGAACAACTATACTGGGGAGTATACATTCTGCATAGGTCTCTGTGTCTGCAACCTGGAGAGCTTAAAAGAATCGTGGTAGGCACTATAGTAACTTGGTAGTGTAAGGGAACTCCCTTTGACTGGATGTGAACAAAACATTTGACTGGATGTGAACAAAATATTTGCTCTGGACACCCACAGGGAGTGGAGAGAAAGGGCTTTCCCCCATCATGACTGTGAGCTGGCATTTGCCCTCTCTCCTGGCTCTTCAGGGTGCCTGGGCACCAATTTCTGATCCTTTGAATTTTGCCTAAACTGGACACTCTGAGATGCCCAATGCTGAAGGAATGGATATCCTGCATGGGGGGGCTGAGCACAGTGAATTATTCTTCATCCTTTCAAAAATGGAAAGTTGTTAAAAATAAACGTGGTGGCTAAGTGGTGTTTGATCAAGTGGGTTCAGTTGTGAAGTAGCAAAGTGGTAGAGAGGCCAATTGCCTTATAATAAATGGGTCCACTTAAATTTGATCATTAAAAAAGGATAATACCTGCTTTGTAGAATAAGGAAACATTGCTGCTAAAAAAATATAAAGTGTTAATTTTCATTACTTTCCCCCAATTTTAATATTTGTGTTGGGAGAGGTAGGTCTCCTTTCTGCACGAAAGACTGTTTAGAACAAATAGAGAAGCTGGAAACATTGGCACAGGATTTTCAACCCCCTAAGTGTGGCCCTGATGCCATGCTTCTCTGTGGTTTCTCCCTTCAGTGCTCCATCAGTCAGGATCTGAAGGTGACCGTGTGCCACCGTGGTCACCTACTGCTGCACTGTAGAGTCCATGGCTGGTAGAATCCATGGGGAAAGGTGCTGTTCTAGAATTTCTCCTAAGGCACTTTCCATGTTGTTCGTGCTTCATTACTCGTAGGAGTAACTCTGAACAGGTGGCTTGGTGGCTTCCTGATCTGTTGCTGCAGCTTTGGTCAAACTGTTCCGTATGTGGATTTGTTAAAAGATATTTAGCACAAGGTTTGGTTGGGGTTTTTTTCCTCCCCAAAAAGCAGCGACTGCAAAAGAAATTTCTCTTTACAATTCCTTCTAGGAAGGATTACCCAGGTGTCTATTTGTCACATGGCTGCTCTGTAAGAACAATTTAGGCTTGCCTGTTAATTTATACATGAGCTTTTAAACTGATGTTTAAACCTCATTATCTGCCCTTTTTGAAGTGAAAGGAAGTTGCCTAAGTAAGAGATCAGAATCTATTCTGTTGTGGTTTCAGTTTCCGTGTTGGAAATGTGACTTTTCCTTTCCCTCTCCAGAGAACACATGTTCCTCCTCCCATCAGAGCAGATCATTACCGGCATCTGTGCAAATCTTCTTGCTCGTGTTTCTCCATTGGAAGTTGTCTAACCTTGCTGCCCATATTGGCTCTCTAGAAACCACCTTTCCTTCAAAGTCCCTCAGTTAAGAGCCTGACCCCATTACACCTTCTCCGAGCCAAACCTGGTTACTGGCAGAGGGATTCTCCGTATGGTTCTGCTTTTGGCATTTCTTTCTGTTCTCCCCAGATAAGCTGACTAACCTGGGAGCACACTTGGTCATGGCACAGTTTAAGCTGCACATAATCACATGAGAAAAACAAAAATGAAATGCCAGTAGAAGTGTGGTTTCTGGACCAGGCACTTAACTCGGCTGTGGCAGATCTGCTTTCAGATCCCAGATCTGCTACAATCATCATCTGTAATTTTAGGCAGGTCACTTAATGCCTCAATGTGACCCTTTCTAGTTTGGACAAATGGAGGGAGCAGTGCTTCTGCTTGGTCTGATTAGCTGTGCTTTCTGCCATCCACTCTTTGGAGCAGGGCTTTTCTTTGTTTACGAGTTACCCAGCATGACGGTGATATGATCTTGCTTGAGGTCTGTGCAGTCTCCAGTAATAGTAACACAGACAATCAGTTAACTGAAACAGAAGCAAATATTCAAACGATATGCCTGTGAGGTTTCTCCCTTCATTGGATTTTATTATGATGTGTCCTTTGTTTGATTTACTGTATACCTCCAGGAATATTTATTTAGCTTATTTATGACATTATGGTTTTCATGGACAATCAAGACATGGTTCTGAATGGTCAGGTGGATAATGCTTTTATTCTTGTTGCTTCTCATGTAATAATCTGTAGCTTTTACAAATACCTACTTCAGGCATTGAAGGTATTAAAATTCTTCTGTAGTTTTTCCTCTCTCAGAGATGATGAAATACGTACCCCTAGCTGGCTGGATTCAGACCCTCTGTTCAGGCTACAACAGGCACATTACTCTATGCTCAATGCCACTGTGATTGCCAGACTTTCAGCATGAGTAAGAGAATCTAGTTAACAGCAATAGTATGCACTTTATTTTTCCCTTTCAGAGGTTATATCTGGTGACTGTGTGAGTGGAACAATGACACTAACCTCAGTTTTACATTAACAAAGCAGCTATGAATTTTCTGGGTAAAGTATATTTTGACTGACATACAAGTAGCTGTAGCTTTGCTGCACAATGGAGAAAATGACTTCATTTAACAGCTTTCTGTGCCAAGAAAGAAATAAAACAGTTCTGAGAATGTTGAAGATTTTTTTCCTGTTTTAATTTTAAACCTAAAAGAAAAAGCAGTTGCCATATAAGTGCAAGTCAATGAATTACATAAATCTTTAAAAAGGTTTCATAAAGTAATAATGACTTTAGTATACATACCAAATGAGATTAAAGAACTACATTTGGTTCTAATACAGAGTTTCACATTCAAAAAGACCATCAGTTTCCTGTTTAAAATCTACTTATATTGAACTGAATGGAGTTCAAACATAATGCCATTGTATTTCAGACATTTATCTTAATTTAAAACAGCTGAAAAACATTAATAGCAGTGCAAGGATATGTGGAGGTATAGGCATTTCTCCCTTCCTTCTCTGCTTTTTAAAATAATGAACTCAGATATAACATTCTCCCGTTTACACTCTTCTATCAGTCTTGTTAGAGAAGGTACACCGTGTCAGCCCCATTGAAACCGTAAGAATAAGAGCCTTTTTGAAGGGGCGAAGGACGTGAATAAAACCTGCTTCACCAAGTGTGTGTTTCTCAACAGTCTGGTTAAACAATGATTTATTGGGGTGGTTTTTACCTAGACCATCTTCATGAAGCGTTTGCAACACAGGCACACCAAGCTGAAACTCACTGGCATGAACACTTCCCCACCTTTTGGCTTCTATCCCAGTCTCCTGTTTCTTTCCAGCAAAAATTCTCCCTCTGCCGTGATTGTCTTTAAACATATAATGTTGCAAATCATACCATTGTGCATTTTACATGTCCTTCATACAAATTGCACCTTCTCTATTGTAATTCCACAG
Organism: Baryphthengus martii; assembly: GCA_013396935.1. Taxonomy (NCBI): domain Eukaryota; kingdom Metazoa; phylum Chordata; class Aves; order Coraciiformes; family Momotidae; genus Baryphthengus; species Baryphthengus martii. The sequence continues at coordinate 48,613 of VWZK01022280.1, read as the reverse complement.
AGAGACTGTTAATTCTGTGCCAGTTGAGCTTCTCAGGATTGTTCCACATCTTGAAGCTCTGAATTATTTTGTCAATAAAAATCAAAGTCGATTTCTGTTTTCCTGTTAGAATGTTGTCTCTCAGGAGTAGATGGTGAGTGAAGAAAGTGCATGATGAGGGCATGAGAGGTCAGATTTAGCATAAATACTTGAAATATGCTAATTGGGTCTAGGGCATTCTTGTGCTAGTTGCTGTACAAACACCGGGAAGAGATAAATCCTGCCTCTGAAGGTCTGTAACATAAGTAAGCTTTACAATAATTTTCCAGTGAGTTTTCACACTAAAATAAATTACCTCAAAACCCCTTCAGAATGATAAAGGAATTTTCTAGTTTGATGTTCCACTTACGTGGGAACACTTTTTCCCCAAAGACACCAGATATCCCACCAATCAACGTATCTGTCTAGTGGAATAATGTGAGAATGTAGTTTTTATTATCAGTATCTACCCAGGGAGCCTAAGGTACTTTGTAGTGCTATATTCTTTGCAGTTCTCAGAATCATGTGCATTAAAGGTTGCTTAACAGCTGGTGAGTCACACAGCCTGTTCTTTGAGCTCGAATGCTCCACTAGGACACATCCACTAGAGGTATTTTAACCTTTGAAAAAATCAATACAAGTGGCGTAAGCATTCTAGGTTTTCAGAAAAAAAACAAACCCAGAAAACCCTAAATAGCAACAAACTGCCTGCATGATGTTTAATGAATTAATCTTTGTTCTAGTGGGTTCATCTTAGGGAGTGTAGCATTTGCTAGAGAGCAGCACAGTTCTAGTCTAAAAAAAGTCACTGTCCTTGGGCACCAAGTGAAGCTAAGACTCTGGAGGAAGTTAAGTGTCTTCTGAGTTAAAAAAAATCTCGAGTTCATTTTGTTTAACATTGCATGTGGGCACAGGAATGGCACTTGGAAGAAGAGTAGTCTCTTATTTCACTGGGGAGTTGCTTCTTTCCTTAAACCATGAACTGTATTTACTGCAGATAATTGCCAATCTGACTATATATAGCAAGCCACAGTGCTTGACTAAGTAGCCAGAATGAGAGAGGAATTCTGCAGGCACTATGTATTTCCCTCTAGTTTAAATGTACCTGATGTTAAATGAGTTGAAATAACCCTGTTCTAGCCAAACTTCTTGAGGAAATCAAGTATATGCTCCCACTTTGCTGGTCAGTGCCAGTGCCTCTCCTCTGTGATATAACTTGGTGGAGAAAGGCTGATTTGAATCAAATTTGACTGTGAGATGAAGGACTGAAGGATATTGCAGTCCTCCAAATTTCATAAGAAAAGGCAGTCCGGCAGAGAGAAAACAAATCAGTACTCGCTTTAGGGAAAATACTGCGGAATCAGCTCAGTTGCATTATTAGACACCCGCAAACCTAACCCTCTGCCATGCACACACACGGAACGTAACTGAAGAAAACCAGATTTTGAACTTCTGCCAGTGGAATGATTCCTTTGTATAAAAAAACAAAGTGGTTTGATTTTTCTCTTATGGTAGAACCTTGGTGATTTCATTTCTCATTAAGTTTCAGGATAAATAACCTGGCTGTATGAAGCCACCAGCCATGTTGCATAACTCATGGATTTCCTCTGATTTGGTCTCTTCGGTATCAATTTTATCCTGAGTACAAGGTGGAGAGGTCTTGCAATGCCTCCTACCATCTGAGCTGGCTGAGCTGGGTTGTGACCACAGCTCTTCCCCTTGCCTGTGGCCAAGGGATGCGTTGGTGGCAGGGCTGACTGGGAGCAGTTTTGGGTCACCACATGATGCCGAGGGCAGTGTATAAGGTGGCGGTGAAACCTTGGCCAGACTGAAGCAGGTTCACGATGCTGCCACGGCCTCCAGATGGTGAGCAGAGGGCATTCCAGGGATGCAGCAGTGACAAGGTGCCCCTTTTTAGGACACGGTCCAAAGCTGCCAGGCAGTCTCAGTGTGCCAGGTTTCAGGTGTAGCCTGGGGTTGCCATCTCTCTGCTAGGAATGGAGCCTGGATCTGGTGGAAGAACAGTCATTTTACTCTGCCGGAGCACAGGCTGCATGACCTCCCTAACGATGGTGTGTACTGACTGCAACATGCTGTTAAAATTTGTGGAGACTACTGTGAGGCAGAGCGCAGGGAGAGGAGCGCTATTTAATATGAAGAGAATTTTCTGGTACTTAATGCCACCAGTATGTCAAAAGAGTTAATGGCAGATGTGGTTGTGAAAATGTTCTGTATTTTTAGACAACCTTTAATTAAGACACTTTGTATGTAGCAGCGACCAAATAATATGCTGCCACTTGAAAGCTGTCAGAAGGGAAAAAGTGTACAAAGCTTCTAAATGCAGCCCTCTTTATTTTTATCTGAAAGTGAATTAGGAAACCTTTCCAGTAACAATAACTGTCCTTTCACATGAAATGATTTATTTAATGCACACTGTAAATACTTTGGGCATCTATATGGATTTATACTTAACCCCTTTCACTTCACGTTTTTTAATCTAGCCTCATATTAAAAAGATTACATCTGAAAGCCAAATGGGTTTTGTGATCCCAGCCTTTTCTTCTGAGACTAATGTTTTATATAATTATTCTGATACAGCAGATTTTTTTTTCATCCTTTTGTAAACCTTAGTAAGGGTTGAATAGGCCTTTCAGGGTTTTCATTAGGATTGATTTAGGAGAAAACAAGTGCATAGAGTACAACCCCATTTTGAACTTGAAGATGCTTTACTAATAGATTATTTATTTACCTGTAGGGTTAGAAAGATACTAACATAATAGACAATTCTCTAATAAAGCACTAGTTCTTAACTTTGATATAGCAGAGATGTAACATTTATTACATAAGCTTGGGCTTGGATGGAAAGCACTGAGGTTTCAGTATACCAAGATACAAAAATCTGAAAGAACTGTTTAAGGATCGTTATGATGTTCCTAGAATTTTGATACCCATCACTGTTAGGATAAACACCCAGTAGGCAGCAATTAGATTATTAGTTAGCCAATACATTATGCATATTTACAGAATTAAACCAGTTAATGTATTTAAGCTGTTCCCAGCCTGCGTCCACAAGCTGCCATTTGAGGTAAGCAGCAGGCTGATTGAGCACTGCCCCGTCCCTCGGCTGCCAGTCTGCGATAGGATGGACAATGCCCAGCCAGGAAAACACAGTCTCTAAGAATTGCAACAGCGGTAAGTCTTCTGTGTACAGGTGGATATTCATTTACAGACTTTCTCTGTCAGCTGTGGAATTACAAAATCTCTGTGAAGCAGAATCAGGCCCAAAGTGGCCCAGCACAATCTTGCCTTCTTCAGGGCTGCTTATGTTCACCTGAAAATACACACGAGTGGGAATGATGGCAGCTGTGCTTCTTTTCTGGTATCTCAATTTGGTTTTAGTGTTGTTGCCTTCATTCTTGATGTTTTGTTAATTTTGTTGTTGGTATATGCTTTGATATGCTAATGTGCAGGGAGAGTTTGCCAGCGGTTGCACAGGGGGAGGCAATCTCTTGAAGGCTGATCAGGATGTTCCTACAAGACCACATCACTGTGCATCACAGCTAACGAATGCCAGCCTGCTTTCTGCTGTGTACCTGTCACCAGCTCATTGGTGCCTTTTGTAACAACCTGCTGCTTACTGAAGTTTATTTAAAGTCTCTATATAATGCTATTAATATGTATTCTATGGCACTACAACTCCAAAAACACTAACAATATCTGTCAATGGTAATGCTGAGGGGAATTTTCAGGTTCTACCTCTTCTAAGCTCGGGTGTAGAACAGGCTGACTGAAATGCTCTCTGTATGCGGTAAGGATGGTAAGAACAGAGGTGAGTGTCTCTAGGTTTTCAAAACCAGAGGAGCTGTGACATGGGCAGGTTGATTGGCCCTTGTGCCTATGGCTATGGATTGCTTTTAGTGGTGTCCTGCAGGTGAAGAACACACAAAAGAGCAGCAGGAGAACACAGCAGAACGTCCTACGGTTAAAAACACCAGACTATTTACTTATGTATTTTTTAGTTCAAAAGCTCTCTGTAGTTCAGTAAGCTTTTTGTACTTCTCAAATCCTTCTTTCCTTGGCAGGCAAAGGACAAGTTACCTGATTACTCTGTTTCTATAGGTGGTTTCAAACACATCACTACTTTGTCGTGGATTGGAAACCCAAAAAGGAAGAAAGAGGAGGAACCATTTCTCATGTTATTTTTTCAGAGAATCTCTTCTAATGCCTCTGGAAATGGCACCACATATCTTGAATATCAGAATCTGAACCAAATCTGATGTCTTTGCTTGCACTGAATAGCACTCTATTCTGCTAGTAGACCTACAAAATGTTTGAAAGCAGTCAGTCACAAAAATGCTACCTCTCAAAACAGTACTTTAGGCAGTGATATACTAGAGCCAGAAATCAATGGGATAAATACTAGTGCAGGTGATAATGGTTGTTACCAGAGGCATGAGAATTTGACCCTGAAAGGCTCTTTTTGGAGCACCCTGTGTCAATCGTTAGAAGCATTCAACTGAATATTATTTCAGGGAGACAAATTTTGCACTGAAGTTAATGTCTTCTATTGCACTGGTGCATACAGTAAAATACTCACGGTCAGAGCTATAGGCACACAAGCCCTTCTCCAGGGCTTACTTCAACCCTAGACAAAAAGAATCAATATATAAAGTATAGTACTTTTATTTCTTTGGAAAAATACCCAGGCTTCTCTTAGCAGTGTTGATAAGCCTGGACTCCAAGGCAGGCTGGTTCCCCATGCCACCCAGGCTCAATCGAAATCTGTCCTGTAAGAATGACTGGTGTATGGAACAGGAAGGAAAAGTACAGACACATCAAAAACTGGAACAAAGAGACACTGTTCCTGTCAGGTTTGGTAAAAATAAAATAATAGAGCTGTCACTGCCCTGGGTTGCTAATGAATTGTGATAGATTGAGATACCTCAATTAGTTTTTTGTGGAGGTGAATAGTGGAGACCAGCTCCTGATCTGTTACTTTGGTGCAACCAAGGGATACGTCAGTGCTTCAGTGACTGCCTCAGACATATATTCATGGACTTTAATAGACATATTTTAACAATGAGTTCACTGCAGCTGTAAAACCACTGAAGAGGCTGGCTAAAAACTTTGGTGATTAACTTGTGTTGTTACCATCAGTTTCAGAGCTGGTTTAAAACTAGCTTTGATAACATCAATGGGAGTTGCAGTGTGCAGTTGTACACTTAGTTTAAGCTGTTACTAGTTATGCATGAATCTACATAACATTATAAAGGCAGGTATTTTTCCTGTTGTCACCTGAGCTGTGAAAGCAGAGCTAAAGGAAAGAGGAATTAGTTGGTCACGTGTTGAATTTTGGCTTCTCTAGCCAGCAGTCAAATAGCTTCTTAGAAGGCAACGTCTGCTTCAACAGACTCAATTACCTAGTTAAAAATTACTTGCAAGCTAGCAGCCAAGTTTAGCCTGGTGGTACTGAATAAAAAAGCTGTTTACGCTATTTTTCAGTATTCATTCCATATCACAGAGTGCTCCAGCTTGGCTCTAATTGCTTTTCTATGCAGCTGAATATTGAGGGGCTGTGTGGCAGGTGAGGATGATCTCTAGAAGCCCCATGGCTTGATGTGCTTCAGCTGGGAAGCTGCTAATGAGCCTACCAGGGGATTAGGTCCCTCTTGTGCTTGGTGGGTGGGTGGTAAAATTGTAGGACAGGGTTTTTGGTCTTTTTCTTCCCTTCCCCACCTCCACCTCTTTTTATTTTCTTCTTTCTTCCTTCCTCTCAGGGCTGTATGGTTCAGCTGGGTTTAATAGTGATCTAGCATGATCTTTATGCCTTTATCCAGGCTGCAGTATACCTCTGAGGATATGCTTTTTAGTCGCTCTTTATTCTTATCTCCAGGAATTTTTTCCTCAAAGAGATGCTGTAGTGCTTTTTCTGGCAGGATGTTGCTGTTGCAGCAGCAGAGGGCTGTTGGTCCTCACCAAGAAATGTCAACCCTTTGCCATGAGGCACTGTGTCTGCATCTGCAGTACTTCTGATGTGTGGTATCATGACTTAGTGAAGAGACTTTGACAAGTGACAGCACTTCAGAAGGTAAGTTAAAAGCAATATGCACTTGCTTCACTTAACTGGAAACACACTTTTACTTGCAGTACCTGCTAAGAAAGAATGGCAATGACTAATCTTCATTTAGAGGCTTCAGTCTTACACTGCATATAGCCTGTCATTTGAAATATGCCCAGAAAGACTGAGTGCGTGCTCACTAACTCCCTGTGTGATGCCAAGCCTGGTGCACAGAGAAACAGTGTCTACATGTCTCATGGAGGAGACCTCACTCTCACTGTTAGAGGGACTTGAAAAGTGGGCAGCTGGTTGTGGTACGCAGCACACATGTGATACGTATTTTACTGAGTCACGGTGTGCTGAATTGCTTTTCATTAGAGGCTGCTGGGCTGGGGGTCTAGGACTGGTCCCTGCTGAGCACAGCTGTGGTCTCCAGCAGCTCTTGGGCTGGTGAGCCAGGATAAAGGGTGAGACTTTGGCTGACAGATACCAGTGATCTACATCTATTGATTATTCCCAATGTTACCGTCTTCCCTTCCATATTAAGCTTTTGAAATTCCCTCTAATAAATACTTCATGTTGGATCACCTCTCAGAATTTCTTCCGATGAAGCTGAGATGCCTTGGAAACCAGTTTAGTCAGGCTCTTTCTTACATGGACAGGAACAGACCTTATTTCCATGTGTAAATAAATGGACCTTTGCTGAGTTGAACAGGAAACATCTTTCAGCTCTCTAGGGAAGCAGCTACTAGGAGACACATCCAGAGCTGACTGTGTCTTGACCACAGCTGGTTATTCTCTATGTGTTTTTGGTGAACATGATGTCGCCCATGTCTGCCCAAGGGATGGTGGCACATATGTGGTGAATAGGCAACAATCAATATAGCCTGTTCTTTATGAACTTTGCCCTTGAATTTCCTTCTTGCCTTTATCTGGACAGCAATGTTTTCTCCCACCTTGTCATCTCTTCAGCAAACTCTTTCTTCTGTTCACGCTGCCTTTTGTTACTTTTTGGCTCTCCAGTCTCCTCCAACCCCTTTGCCTACATGGGATGAGTAGTTAAGAATTCTTTGCATGATGCTGTACTGAACTTCCTAACTTGCTGCTTTCAGAAGAGCTCCACACCATCCTCCAAAGTACTGTGGCTCTCAAGCACTCTCATTCTCTTCTTGTTGTCATACCCAGAGCACCTTTGTGTTGCGAGCTCCTTGAAGTAGAGGAATTTTTTGTTGATATTTATCTGTCTGCTGTGCACTGCTCTTTAGACCGGGGTGCTGTATCAATACTGCTGCTTGCTTGAGTCACAAGATGAGACATGCCATACTCGACACGGGAACACATCCTCTTGCATTAGCATTCCCTATTTGTGGTCACGGTCGGATGGATAAAGATTGACATTGATAACTGCCTGAGGAGAAGAGCTGTGTGCCAGCCTGAGTTTCACTTGCCGCTTTGCTAGCGCCGCCATGGGAAGAGAGCAGCCGTGCCATTGAACGACGGCTCCCTCCTTGTGGTGGCTGGCAGGTGTTTGGCTGTCATCTTCAATTTTTCCCTTCAGAAAGGCAATACTAGAAAGGAATTCCCATTAACAATTCACATTTATTTAATTAAATCACACTTAGTTGGTAGCTAGTAGCCAGATCACCGAGACTGCCTCTCCAAACAGATGAAACCAGATTTACTGGTGTTTTTTCCTTTTTGGTAACTCTTCCTCATTCGAGATGTATTTACTTACAAAAGAAAATAAAAATAAATTTTCCCTTTTTTTTTTTTTTTTTCCTCAGTGCCTAAGCATGGGCCAGTGTTTGAGTATGTAAAGACAGGCAATAGGGCAGCTCAGAAGGACTTATGAGAAGAAATGATATGTTACATCTCTCCTAACATGGACTTGAGAGTTTTCTGGGGCTGAGGCTTCTTTCTTCTGTTCATTTATAGCGTGTTGGCTACAATGGAGGTATCAAGCTCATGTTTTACAGGAGCTACTGGATATTCCTCACAGCACTGTTTTGTTTCATGGGTTTCTTGATATGTGAATTGCTGATCAAGACGTTTTTAATTGTTTGAAAGAGCTCCTGGTGCTGAGGTTTCTATTTATGTGACCTTTCTGCTTGCAGGCAAAATATCTATTATCTGCTTTTGGAAAAAATAACAGTTACACAGCTAGGACATTTAAATAAACTGAATTTTTCAGCTGCAAAATTCTGCTTTAAGGATAGTCAGGAAATGGGTATCTAATCAGATTGCTTTGGAAATCCCACCATTGTATGGCTTATAGCCACCAAATGGGTTCTGTAGGAACCGTATGTATAGAATAGGCAGACTGTGATTTACAAGCCCAGGAATCCAGTGAGCACATTTGTAAACGGATTGTTTCTGGGAGGTCTCTGTCATCTTTGAGAGGTGACCACTGATATAAGTAATTAGAAATTTTGTGTTGCTTGGGGATGCTAAATAGAAAGGGTTATTAAGAAGGTTGTACTGGAAACTATGAATAATTATCTCCAGAATAATCTGAAACATTAAAAAATAGATATATCATTTAAAAAATAAGAGAGAGATGGGATCAAAAGGGATCTGGAATTAGCATTCCTCATTATTTTAATGCCAGAACATGCTTCTGTACTATTAATAGAAGTTAAAGCTGTTGCAGAATTTTCTGACTGTATTTCTACAGCTTGAAGAATCATAATCGTCCTAGGGCTGAATGTCCCTTTCTTAACAATAGCACCTGTTCTACCTTCCTTAGTTTGTCTCTCAGAACAAAAAAGGTCCTGTAAGGTCATCTTCAGCTTTATCCAGAACCAGGATATTTTTCTTTAGTTTACTCATCATAGACCAGGCAGACAAGCTCTGAAACCTTCTGCAAATTGAATAGTCAGGTTTTGTTGCTTTTTTTTTTCCCTCTTATAAGCATTTTACAGTACAGCATTTTATTTCTTACCTCTTTTAATGGTATTTCCTTCAAAATACATTTTTCTCCCTATGTAACGTGTCATTAAACTACAGAGCATTTCAGCCTGGACTTTCCCCAAGCATTATGGGCTGTTCACAGCCAGCTCTGTGAAGCTGGCTATTATTCCTCATAGCAGGGTTTAAAAATAATTGCCCAGCTCCATTTAAAAAAAGAAAAGCAGTTAGATAATGATTTAGTCCATAAGGTATACTTATCTGTTACAGAGCTCAGTAGTGATAAAGTCCTATTTGCATATCAGGCCCAAATTCAGAGACATTATTTCTGTGTGCATGAAGGGGCGGGCCGGCAGCGCACCCAGGGGTGCCACCCTGGGGATGCTGGAGTGGGAGCACCCAGTGGGTGCACAACCCCCACCCCTGCTCCAGGCAGTTCACACAGGTGAACCCTAGTCTGGGATGTGTTGAGCTCCGAGGGCTCGGGTTGGTGCCCACGAGACGTCTGCTTGAGCAGTAGGGTTGGAGTGTGGGTGTAGTCGTGCACCGACATGTCTGAGGTGTAATTTCTTGTAGAGTGGTTTTGGGAAGGGGCCTTCCCGGAGACGCGCTGCTGAAAAACCTTGTAAAAGGGTGACGAAAAAGTTAGGGTAACCAACCCTCATTTGTGTGAATGCTGTTGGGGTTTTTTGGGGCTACAGTTTTATAGCTCTATTTTGTTTGAAAGGAATTACTGCAGTTGGATCTCATATAAAGTCCATTGAAGGTGATGGAAAGGCTGCTCTTGCTTATAGTGAGTTTGGTAAAGGTTATATTAGAATACTTCCCTCCCTTCCTCTCCCCTCCCAGTTTATTAATTCATTCTCTTGATTTTCTTCTTAATTGCTGAGGCAGAAATTTGATAGACTGAGTGGCACTAAATCATTCAGAAGATACTTGGAAAATGTGTTTTCATGGGAAGATGAGGCATATTATCCTTTCCTAGTGTACTGAATTAATACTAGAAAAATAGCAAAAAATAATGTAATAGGAGTATATAACCAGGCAGCCACAGTTGAGAAGAGGTTATTTTACTTGCCCTGTGATTCTGTGGTAGAAATATGGGATCAAGTAATAAAACCAGAACACACTCCCACTTAAATGAATGGAGCCATTCATTTCAAGGACAGCTTCAGGGTTTTTAGTCTAGCAATGCAGCTAACTGAATTCCCTACAGGCAGATGAGCCAATGAAGGAAAAATGTTCAGAATAAGGATTTCAGGTTATATACTTTGATTTGTTGTTCGTTTTTTTTTTTTCCTTTCTCCTTAAATGTTGAGGCTAATTACTCCAGTGAGGGTGGGGAGGTGACAGAGAAGCGAAAGCTGGGTTTGGTAGAGAGGATCTTTGTGAATGCTTCCTCCAGGGCACAGAAACCATTGAACCACTAGAGCTCAGCAAGTCTGAAATTCAACTAGATTTAGTAAAACATGGGCTGCCTTTTTCTAGGTGTGTGAAAAAATCCAACGAGAAACCGCTTTGAGACCAAAGTTCTTGGGATCTAAACAATGAAACCATATTATTATGTTTTAACATATTATTATGTTTTAACATAATAATATTGTAAGATAACAATAATGAGCTTATTTCTCTACTAGAGGCAGGTCATAAAGATAAGTACCTTCTGGAGCATTTCACTTCTTCCAAGTGCTATTCTGTTAACAATAGCATCTGTAATGCTGAAAACAGGTACCGAGGGCTCTCAACTTCTGTTTATTTCTGCAGAAGGCTGACCCTGACTGTGGGAAGACTTCTACGAAAGACTAGAAGAGGTTTCGTATGAGCCTTTTTCCCACTCAGGTTAATGGTCTCTTTCTCAATACGTTTTCAAAAGAGAGGAGAAGGAACATATCTTATGGTCAAAACACAGCATTGCAGGAAAATAGTTATTTCAGGTGTGCACATCTTACAGGGTGTGACCATCCTTCTGGAAAGTCTGTAGCAATGAAGAAACATGGCATTATCCTTTGCAAGCCCAAAATGCAAGCAGTGCATCATCATCCGTACCCTGTAGAGCCTGACTTAAATTTGCACTCGTTTGTGATCCTGGGGAGAGGTGAATAAGTGGGTACTGCTTTGCGTTTTTGTCTCTGAGTCACTTGGTCTGTCCCATTCAACAACTGACATGGTTTTTGGATCATCCGGAATGTGAATCAGGGAGGAGACATCACTGTTCTTTTCCTGGACTAAAGGAAAAGATCATCTTGTGCAGTAGAAGCAAAGAACAGGAACTAGCAGATGGGCTCTCTCCTGCCATTAGGTATCACTGCTGCTTCATAAGACAAGGAAGACACGTGGAGGCTAATCAGTCTTGCTCCCCACCCACCCCCCATCATAAACTCCAAGTGCTCCCAGCTCTGGTTATCTTAAGGGCTCACTTTGTCGTCGGTGAACAAGTAGAAATGGATCCTTCACAGATGAGAGGGACTGTGTGGGACATCAGCCTTACCTAATGTGTCATGGATCTGTTTCAAGGAATTAGCAAAGACTTTCCTCTTGGCTGGCACTGCCTGTCAGCTGCTGTTCCTTCTTCCTGCCTAGAGCCTTGGAGAGTTGTCTCTCTGTGCTCACCGACTGCAGGATCTAAGGTGGACTTGAGGCATCTTTACCATTTCCCAGGAAGTTCAACTCAGGCTTTAGCAACTGCTTGGCCTTTTACATAAAGTTGAAAAGACTGGATTTTCTTTTCTTCTTTTTGGGCATGTTCAGTTGCGTCTATGATCCCTCTTTACTGATGTCACAAGATAGCCCAATGCCTGAGGAATTATCTGAGTGAGAACATGGGGAAAGAGGTGGCTTCACTTCTGATTAAATTTCTGCATGAGCTTAAACATGCTCATTTTATAGCTACAGCTGCCACAGCAGAGCAGTGATCCTAGCCCAGATCTATGGGTTAGAGGTGACACTGTGGGAACAGGAAGACTAGGAGAGTGATTGCAAGCACAGGTAGGTCTGCCTCCAGCTCTGGGCACAGTCACTTATGTCTAGGTCATTCCTAACAAATGTTCAGTATATTTTTGAGACCATCCAATGTTTGTGTTTCTCCAGCTTTCCCAGCAGCCTGTCCTTGGGTTTCCCCATTCTTACCTCCATAAAGCTTTTTTCTCCTATAGCTAACATTTTCCCTGGAGTATGTACCTGTTACTTTTTATCTGCGGTACACGTGGTGAAAAGATCCTCCTCTTCCTCTTGGAAATGTAAAAGTTGTATGTATGTATTAATACAATGTCTCCGTTTCTTGTCATGAACCTCCCTGTTCCCAGTTTTCATGCTGTCCATTCATCTCAGCCTTTTTTATGTCCCTGCCTTCATTTTCTTTTCTGCTTTCCTTTGTCTCTTGAAATACAAAATCTTCTTTTCACCAAAGAGAAAAAACAATTGGAGGAAAGAAACCCCTGAACGTAAGATGCGTTTTGCAAACCCTCACACAGCATCTCAGCTCTTTGTCTCTCTCCTCTGTTTAGACAGCAAGCTCTTCAGAGGAGGGGCTCTTTTCCTGTGTTTGTACAAGTGCTTAGCAGACTGAGGCCCTGATATAGCTGGGTTCCTTAGGGGCTATCGTAATGCACAATAATAATGAACCATATGTCGGTTTAGCCTGGAAAATTCTAAAACAGCAGGCCAGTAGGCAGATTTTCCCTTAATGGACCAGGTATTGCTTAGACAATGCAGACCATTTCCCCTTCTAGCCCACTAATGATACACTTCTCTTCAAGAGGAAGTAGTCCTAGGGATGATGACGTATTTTAAACTTTGTGGGCCTTATTGTTACTCTAATTATACTTCAGGCATTGAGAAGTATGTGTCTGGAGGCTTTTGCAAAGCAGGCGTTGAGTTATCTGCACTCTAACCCTCACGGGGCAGCAGTTGTGAAGTGGTGTTACTGTGGGGCCAGCCCTGACCTCATACACGGCCCAAGTGGCGAAGTGTATTGGCTTGGGCTCAGCATCCTGCCAAACTCTTGCTTTATTGTTGGTTTTTTATTACATTTGGTTTGGCTCACTTGGCAAAACAAGTTTATGTCAGCCTGCAAAGCATTGCACAGGTGTACCTCTAACAGCAAGACATAGTTATCAGCCCATATCATGTTAGGATCAGCCTTGAAGTTATCAGCCTGTTTGGTAGAGGGAGCTGGTAGGTGTCAGCAGCATTGGTTCACTTTGCAGCTAGATGGAAACTCTGGGTTTTTTTATTATTTTTTTTAACAATTTTTTTTCTTTCAGCCTCCAGAGAAATGTTATCATCATGTTTTATTTCACTCTTACCATTTTTGTCTTGTTATCATCAAAATATTTTGAGCAAAGTTTTAGTTGTGTAATAACACTTAGGAATGTTGACACTAAAATGAAGCATTTTGACTTTTTTTGAGAAGAAATAACTTGGAATTTTCATTTCATAAGTGTTTTTTGAAATGTCCCGACTCAAAGCAAAAAAGATAAAACACTGTGTTTGAAAAGGTTAGAAAGGATACCGAGATGCCCCAGCTTTCAGGAAGAGGCTTTGTGGGGCCCTTGGAGGTCTTCTCTCACTCTGGGTGAGCTAGGCAAGACAATGGTCAATGTCGATATGGTCACCATGGCCACCCTGTCCTGGTCTGCCTCCGCTAGGAGATAGGTATAAATCTGCTGGAGCTGCCTAGGGCTGCACCTCTCTGTTTCAGAGCTCAGTTCAGCAAGAATCGCTGGGAACAAGGGGAGGGAAATCGAGGATTTGCTGCTTGGTAAATCCTCCCACTTTCCTCCTCCCAGTGGAGACATTTGTGATAATCATGGAGAATGTTACCACTTCAGCCTGCAATAATAACCACGGAGCAGCTCTCTCGCTCGTAATTGCTTTACTGCCCAGGGGAGAGAGAGGACTGTTTTCCTTTTATCATTGTCTTCGGCATTGGGTTTGATTTTTCCTCCTTCAGCCAGTTAAATATTCCTACATATTATCAACTTGATTTTCCTCCCTAAGGAACACAAGGGGTTATTTTTAGGCAGTAGGAGGAACATGCAGGGCAGACTGAGCCCTAAGATTTTTGGGGTGAATATTTATGAGTAAATTCAAACCGAGTATGATCTGCATAGTCCTATAAAGTGCAGATCTGTTTGAATCTAGAGAAGTATTTTAGTGGATTTATTGTTGCCTTTGATATGCTTTTTATGTGTTCTTGTCAGAAGCTGAATTAAAAAAAAAAGTGCTGCAGTTCAGTGTTAGCCTGTAAAAACATAAAAATCTGGCAGAAAAAGACCTGTCATCATAACTTTCATCATGTTACTTTGCCACATCTGCTCATTACATGAGACAGGCAAGAATTCAGAGCAGCTGAGCTTTGAGAAAGTCTGTTGCAGAAGGTAGCAAATGATTAAAAGGTCAGGAGATGGGAAGATTTTTGAAGCTATGGTCTTTTTGGTTCATGAATTTCATAAATGGGATGCTGGTAGGCTGCATTGCTGCATATGTTTAGATACAGTTTAGGCTGGGGATGAATTACAGTAAGGTGTAAAATAAGTGAAATGTAAGCTGTGCTGCAAATGTACTTCTATAATGGCTGACATTTTCCTACACAAAAAGGAAAAAAAAATATACAGTGGCCATTCTGAGTGCACATTGGACGAGATTAAGCGCGGAGCGGTAGAGGTAATGGTGCCGTGATGATTCATCTTGGCCAATGATCTTGCCTATGGGCTCTAACTCTGCAACTTGGTCAATAAATGTGATTGTAGTTATTATGTTTAAGAGTAGCTATGGATTTTCAGTCAGAATGATCTTTGCTTTTGTTTTTACAATTATTCTCTTTCCACCTGAAATATAGTCTTCCTGTGAAATCACTGTTTGGCTGCATCTCCTCTCTGCTGTGAGCTGCCTCTGAAGGGTGGGTCGCCCCACCCATGTAGGCTTTGCTCCCCAGGGAAGCTGCTCCTGGGGGCTGCAGAGTAAGCAAACGGCTGCCTCTCTCCTATTGCTCTACCTGAGCAGCCTTATCTTCCTGGAGGCTTGCGAATTCTTCGCTACAATTCTGAGATTAAAAGAATGATAGTTTTAGTTTGATGTTTAATTTTCTTTTTTTTTAATTTTTTTTATTTATTTTTTTCTGGAGATTTTAAGCAGAAGAAGGAAAAAGTAAGGTATTATAAGCCAAGGATTGAAGAAGCTGGGGACTTAAAAAAAAAAACCCAAACAGTCTCAGACATTGTGCTATTGGATAATTACCATTACAAAGAACGGAAAATAAGGTACTAACTGTGTTTTCTTCTGGTCAGATATTTCAGAGGCTTCAAACCTTGCACAGAGAGGGAAAAGGCTTTCTCCACGGCAGTTTGCCTGCTGGATTTGAAGGTATTTGGTCTTTTTGAGTCACCTGGGCAGGTAACTTCAGGGCTGAATGGTGTCAAGGCCACACATAGCCCTCTTCTAGCTCTTGGATTTTAACTGGTGATGTACATAGTCCTGTGTTACAGTTGCTATATCCTCTAATAGATAACATTTTAAAATGTACAGAGATACATTTGGTATAAATATAGCTCACAGCATGAGGCACTGAATAAAACATTTCTCTTCACTCATCGGGGAGGATCATGCATAACTTACTCTTGGATCTGCTTCATCATTCAGGCGTTATAGAGTCACCCCTAATTTCTGAAAACATATGGCTTATTCCACCCTTCTACACAGAGAATTTGTTCGAGGCATGCTTGCCTGCAGTCTTGTGTTCACCATCTGGATCAACCTTCTGCAAGTTGAGGTAATCAGGAGTTACGGTAAGAGGGAGCAGGGAAGCGCGTTCCTTCTCCTCTGCTAAAATCAGAGGACATCTCTTCTAACTCTTGGCTTTGTTACAACCTGATGGACTGAATCTCAGAAAAAGAATCATGGAACAGGCAAATAGCCAGGTTACTGAAAACACATTTTAGCAAATAATTATGAACTTTAGACTACATCTTGATTAACTACCTAGCAACAGCGAGTTAGGGAAAACTTGCTGAGCATCCAGTAAGACACTGGTATATTACAGACCTATTCTCCGTTCTGAACCACAGATCATAACTTCCATCTACCCAGAGGTTTTGAGCTCCCATTATTCCTGCTCAAATTTGATGGAGTGGGAAAATATTAGACTATGTGCACTACAGTTTGGCAGGAGTCTTCCACAGGCCATGCATTGCTTCGGCCGGAAGGAAATAGACACATATCCTCAACAGTTCCTCAATCTCTACGGCTCAACCAGAGACAACTGATTATTTACATGGAGCATCATTTGGGTTCCTATTATTTAAAGTGGTCGCTCGGTCAAGTCAATGACAAATTAGCAGTGCTGGGTACTTGTTCTGGTTCACTGTTTTGACTGTTGCAATTAAGCAAGGACTTTTTATTCTATTTTGGTTCAGAAAAGCAGTGTGTGGCTTGTTCAGGTTTTCCTGCTTGCTCGAATGTTGGATTCACAGCACTCTCCCCTGCCTCCCTGGAGGAAGCCTCAGTGTGTGGTCAGAGCCACCATAGTGTGGGGGTTCAACAGGCTGCACTCCCCAGTGCACGCCTCAAGCCGGGCAACCCGCAGAGACTTCAAATAGGCATCATTATTGCAAAGCACCGAGGTGGTGCCTGCATCTCACTTGTACTGCAGTCCTTCAGCTACCTCTTGGTTTTTGTACAAAGAAGGTGAACTAGTAGCTCATTCTGGATTTGAATGCGGAGTCTGGCAAGCTTGGTTTTGCTCTCAGGTCCTCTGTAGTGCCAGTGGTACTTTATCACACTATTGTGGACCTGATTGTAACTTTCTGGTATATTCCCAAGCAGGGAAGAAAGTTAATACTGGCTTAAGGCATCCTTATGCTATTGAAACAGGTTGCATCCTGGGGTTAGTAGTAATGGTAACAGTCTAAATATTTGTTTTAGAAAATGAATTGCAGCTTTATCCTACACTGTCATACTGGAACAGAGACCCTGTGAAGCAATATCTGTTTATTTCAATAACTGTAACTCCATCCTGTTTCTGAAACAAGGCTTCATTTCGGTTCTCAATTGGTACGTAGGTACAGAGCTATGAATCCATCAAAACGGAAAGCTGAAAAGCTTTCTTGTGATTCTGTAAGCCCCTAGCAGTCCGTTTACTGGCTGTGTGTAAAGCACAGAGTCTGCTGTTAAAGCTGGTTTCCCTGCCTAGCTTCTCATATGCATATGCTTTTGTCATCTTGGATTACTGGGAGCTCTTCCCATCTGCTACTTGGGAAGCAGAACGGTGTTCGACCAAACTCTCTGCATGTGAATCAAACTGGAATTTGCCCATTGCCTGTTAATCCAGACAGGATAGGCATTTAAGCAGGTAATGGGGCATATAGGGCTACACTGGGGATGGGCTTTGCATGTGATTCCTTCCACATGGATGAATTCCTATTTTATATGCTGTAAAGGCTTCTCTGTGGCCATGTATCAAATGAAGGAAAGTGTCCACCTTAACCTACAAGTCCCCTCTTTGCCACAGCTAAAGGGGACCATGTTTCTGTGAAGGCAAGAGACAGGGACAGGCTTGAGGGCCACTGCTATGTGCTTTCTTTAAAGATATCCTTGTTCTTTTTCTGGGCATGCCTTTCATTGCTGCTAGCCTATGCTCAAGTCAGGTGTCCCTCTCCCAGATCTGGCTTTCAGGTCCTCCTAGCTTTGGGAACCTTGAACATACATGAAGTAATACATTACATGCTTCAAAGCTGAGAAAGATATAAACATATTCTGCACTGGCAGCACCTCTGAATAGCTTTCACAACTTCCTCTCCTTTCCACCCCCACGTAGACTTTCTCTCCTGTGCATTTCTGCAGTAATACTGTGCAGGGCTTTGCGTTGGCTGCAGTCAGCTGTGTCCTCCATCACCCAGCTACTTCTTCACATGGTTGAATATCCCTTGGAATCACCCATCACAGTTTGAACTACAGGGTGGGAGAGAGAGGCGAGTGAAGTATTTGGTGACTGAGGACAGGCAGATCTTTCTTATTGCTCTGGGGATACTTTATTGCACATGAGCATGATTTCAGCCTGGGATCCCAGACTCAGTTTAGCTAAGGGTATATAAGATTGTGCCTGTCCTCATCTACCCTTTTTCTTTCTTTCTTTCTTTTTTTTTTCCTTTCTCTTAATCATAGCATTCAAAATGATTGAAACAGATTAAAATGCAAAGCAGAACCATAAATGGAATGTAATAGCTGGTTTTCATTAAATAACGTTAAGAGATAAATAATTTATCACTAAGTCCCTCAGCAACTTTGGATAGCCGTAAAACAATGCTAATGAGCCACCACCTAAACCTCGAGAATTTGTGCAGCCAGACTACCCAAGTCCAGCTCTTGCCCAACTGTAGGCCCTGAGCGTTTCTCAAATTGAAACCTAGAATCATAGAATTGTTAAGGTTGGAAAGGACCTCCAAGATCATCAAGCTCAACCATCTACCCAATATCTTCATGACTACTAGACCGTGTCCCAAAGCTCCATATCCAAGTTTTGTTTTTTGAACACCTCCAGGGATGATGACTCTACCACTTCCCTGGGCATCCTGTTCCAATGCTTAGCTACCCTTTCAGTAAAGAAATTCTTCCTAATATCTAATCTGAGCATCCTCTGGCGCAACTTGTGGCCATTTCTTCTTGTCCTGTCATTAGTTACTAGGGAGAAGAGGCCAACACAGGCCTCACTACAACCATATTTCATGTAGATGTAGAGGGCAATAAGGTGTCCTCTTCTTCAGGCTAAACAATCCCAGCTCCCCCAGCCTCTCCCCATAAGACGTATTCTCCAAATGTTCCGTAAGCCTTTCTTAGACAATCTTATAGCCTATAATTTTTATGCATATAGTTTCAAATTTTAAAATAACTGCATTTATATACATCTGAAGACTTACAGACATACTGAAAATGTTCAGTATTTTACAGATGTTTTTATTAATGAATTCTCATGAGCCACCCATATGCCTGGTTAGTTATACACTTGGTTTACAGGGAAAACAAGGAACTAGTGCTAATGGAAGATGTGAAGGCAAACTCTGACATGGCTACAACCCAGGTTGCCAAACTAGTAGATTCTGGATTATTGGTATTTCGGAAGGGCTTTGACACCAGCTTTTTCATTACTTACAGAGTACCTCTGAGACAAGGAGGTCGTAGCAATTTAAATTTCTTGGATTTTAAACAGAAATTTTTTTTAGAAATTTAATTGAACTATGAATAAGCATTTATACCTTCAACATAAAAGTGAGACCAAATACTTTTGATGAGCGTAATGAATATTATCTCTACAATGGGCTGTGAGTGTGTTCATAGATGTAATTTTGGTCGGCTAAATAGCCTGAGAATACTTCAGGAATGCTTGAGGAGCTGCTTTCTGTTCAGATTACTATATTTTTGCCATATGGATGGGTGTAAATGGAGATTGATGGGAGGAGCTGTTATTGTAATGTACCCATTAAGATGGTTCCTTTGTTTCAATATGTAGATTGCATTTTCAAGAAGATGTGAAGCTGATGTAAGCAAAATGAGATGTATAGAAGCTTTATGTTCTCTTCAGCTTCTGTTCAGACCCATACAATTTTCAGGAAAAGTTAGTCATTTGTAGAGATTATAGCATATAGGTGCAGAACAAAGTCTTCATCCATGTTTTGAATGGAAACAGCAACGCCTGATGAAAATATATTTTAGTGAGAAGGGTGAGGATATCGTAACTTGATCAATGTACACTCATTCATTTTACAATAATTCTTGAGCTAAAATGCGCTATCAGTGCATAAAGAATTCAATTCACTTTATACTGTGCAAAATCAAATGGTTATCAACCTTGATTTTTAAAGCTTTTGTTTTGGTTTACCTGTCAACCAGCGTGCAATACTGTTCTGGGATGCACATGGCAAGCCCAGACTGACATATGCAGTTTCAGGGTTGCTTTAGTGATGCTCTACAAGGTATGACTGCAGTGCTTGTCTTCCCTACCCCAGTGACCTTTCTCTGTCTGCTGCGAGAGAAGGAAATTCACTTGCTTAAACACATTTGGTGAAGGAAGGTTTTATGAATTGGTTAAGGCAGTCAATCAGATTCAGTTTTACTCTTATGGGTGGTATCTTGTACGAAACAATATTCTGGACATTCAGTAAAATGAAGGAAGCTACTTCCCCTCCACCCCCACCCCCCGGACATCTTATTTGCTTCAATTTGCATGCTATTTATATTTTTACAGTTTAGTGTTTGTGATCTGTTTACTTTTCCACTCCAGCTCATTTGCAAGCTGACGCAGGATGTTGCATTCTAAGTTTGGAAACCACTTGATTTTGATATAAAAAGTAGATTGATTGTAATTCCCAAGATGAGAGCATGGTTACTAATTCTATTGGACATCTCAGAGTAATTTCTTGCCAATCAAAGGACTGTGTCTTTTTTGCCATGGAATTCCATATATTTTAGTGTCTACATCTGTAATTATTTTTATGCTTATTTTTAAAAGAATTTAGAAGTATAATTTAAAAGATATTAATTGCCTGTGTTGGAGTGCACCAACCAGACGTACATGTCTTGGCAGCAAGGTGTTACTCATGCTATATATATATATATATATATAAGCTCCACATTGTCTTAAAGAGTTTGCAGGTATCTGGGAAAGACAAGACAGGTATCTGTGTTGTGAAAGAAGCTTCCTCTGTGATTTCAGCTGAGAGCTGGGTCTTGGAGCCAGCTTAGCTTTTAAAGTCTAGGCACATTTAAAAAAATCTAATTACTATTTAGAATAAATGGTAGCATTAATTGCAGTCAATTCTCTGTAAAAGGAATAAACTATCACTTAATTGCATTTAAATTCATAATACAAAAATGTATCTTGATTAGAGAAAGAAATAGACCAGGTTCATTCTTTTCTTTGGTAATGAGTGAAATTTATACAGAAAAAAAAATGCGTTATCCTGTGGAGCTGTCATTGGCTTCTTCCTGTAGTTGGTGCTCAGTCTTCAAATAGATATTCAAATACCCGACTGTCATTTAAGCTTTGGATATTTTTTCCTTCTCAGACAATAATTCTCTGCACCCAAAGTTGAAAGCTTTCCAGCTTTATGCTATCTCTGTTCTGTGGGGGTGCAGGTAGAAAGCAACTGCACAAATTGACATGTATATTTCTTCATGGTATAATTTGCTACCAAGTGGAAAGGAAACTATTTCAGTTGTTTGGTTTTGTGGTGAGTTTTTTGGTTGGGTTGGGTTTTTTTTGATTTTTACTTATTTTTATGACTGATTCAAACCCTTGCTTAAAAATTCCAAGTGTTAATCCAGGAGGGGACGGGAAAGAAAGGACGCGTGTCCCAGAACACTGCTAGAGAATGAAAGGTGCTGAACAGAATTATTTTCTGAAAGATTGAAACCTGGTGTGTTGTGTAAAGTCTAATTTTAGATCACATTATGCTGCAATATGGTATCAGATTCAAAGAGCAGCAGGTGTCAGAGAATCTGCTAGCTGACACTCCATGTTACAGCAGAAAAGCTTTATTAAATTCATTTTCTAAGCTGCAAATAGGGCTCTGACATGGTGTGAAATTCAGCTAAACTGAACTTCTTTAGCTCCTGCTCTAGCATGTCATGGATTTTCTGTAATCGCCCACTGTGATCTGGCTAGCCCAAGTTTGGAAATGCTGGCTATTAGCCTTAGCAGGAAAATTCTTTGCTTTCAAGCACTGTGTGCTTCCCACCCGCAACCTAATGAATCCTCAAGGGGGTCTGAAATGAGACAAAACCCGATCCTGAACTGAGTGAGAACAGGAAAATCTATTTCATGCCTTTCCCACAGGAGATGGGTCTAATTCACTGAGAAATATTTTGTGATGGAGCTGGAGTTATCTGGATGAAACAGCTATTTTTATTTTGAATATTTGAAATATGGCTATACCCCAAATTCCTGTGTATGAGACGTTTTCCTGAAAATTTAAAAGATTCATTAGAGTAAAGATAAATTTTGCAGACACAAGTTATAAAGGCAAGGCTTTTTAAAAACATACTTTCTATATCCTGCAAACAAGGAAAGCCATCCCGGCACAGCCAAGGGCTCTGCTCCAGCTTCTCCACAATGGGCTTCATGCAGCCACCTCTTCTGACCCAAATGTGAGGCACGCATGTTAGGTTTGTGTTTCAGGCTCCTCGGCAGCCGGAGCTCTGTCTCACACGTTTGTGGCTCTTGCCCTCCAGTTCTCTGCTCCTACTTGAGCAGGCTGCAAAGCATTGGCTTAGTGGTATGTAGGCTAACGAAATCTCCCAGAGACGGACAGATGAGAGGGAGGAAATATTTGAAATGCTGCTAATTTTGACTGTGTAGTGCCCTGTTTTTTACCTGTACTTGCTGTGTAAAGGGAATTCAGTAGCCATAGCAATAGAGACAGTGTTATGAGTAGAGTTGCCATTCATTTTAAACTGCTCTGACTGGGTTTAAACATCCCTGAAAGTGTTGGAAAGCAGCAGAGAAGATCAAAAAGGAATTGTCAAGGCTCTGAGAGGATTGTGGAATTAACTTAGAGAGCTCCACTTGAACAAAACCGTGTCAGGTAAAGACAGTGTTTTATACAGATCAGATGTGATCAGCTGGGCATTGCTGGCAGTCCTGGGAAACAACAGAACACAAATAAAAAGTGTTCAGGCTGCGAGTTGAAGTGGTTTGTTTTGGTTTTTTTTTATGGTGTTTATATTGATTTATTTATTTTAATTTTTGCCTAGGAGATGAATCCACATCTGAGCATATAAAGAATAAAGATGCAAAATACAGAGAAATACGTTCTAGGAGTCCTTATCATTGATGGGTTTTCTATTCATAGCTTGGGTCCTTGCTGGAACTGCCTTCAGCCACACAGGCTGCTGTGCTCAGAAGAGCCCTTAGCAAAGGGAAGTGTATAAAAATAAAAGTTTTTGTGGAAGAACTAGAAGATCTGGGGTTTGCATACAGACCCCTTCACAGGCTGCCTGCCTGATTGCACCTGTAAGTTGGGAAAGATCGTATTTTTGGGCAATGCAAGGTACTGGTGTTTGTTATTTTGTTTAAATTCTCACCCAATAATCTCATAATGCATATTGTTGTACGCTCACTGACTTTGATTGCCAAAACAACAAAAAACCCCTATAATTTTGGTCACATTTTCAAATACAGTAGCTATATTTGATATAGGAATGCTTGTTATAATAGGTGTGAAGTGCAGATAAGCAAAAATTTAATCCAGATGTGGAAGATAGGCTCATGGGCAGACAGATGCACTGGGACACCTAAGAGGTGGCTTTGGCTTTGTAAGCATTATAGTGATGTGAATTGGGCTGTGCCAATCCTGAACGGTTTGGAGTTCATTTGAAATGCAAAAGTAGGACAAAGTGGCCCTGTTGGTTTGTGGGCAAACGTAGATAAGTTTGTAATAGTCAGTGCAAACCATTCAGCAAGATTCTGAAGCTTGATTCAGTGTAACTGTGGTGTTCCATATGAATCCATGTTGAATTTCTTTCTTTAAATGAACCTGAAATTCTAACCAAATCCTCAGCTGAGACTTTAAATATAAACAATGTTTATATTTAATTTAATTTAAACAACGTTTAAATTCCAACAATGTTGTTGGAATCTGGGTGAACCCTTTAAACTGCTTTCAGGTATCTCCACTGGGCTTCTGCTACACAAAATGCACTGCGGTACTTAAGAGAAGCAGTAGCCAAATCTACCAAGCACCTCCCCTGTGCAGGGTGGCTGCAGTACCACTTGAAAGGGGCTCTGCAGGTCTGATAGCAATAGTTGTATTTTATTCTAATAAGTAAAGCTGCTTGTATATGGGATAATAGTTTTTATTCCCTTTGTCATTTTTTTACAAGGAAACAAGACTTCAAACTGGGCACTTCAGTGTTTTGGAGAAGGCAGAAGAGCTCTAATTCAATTTCTGGCACTGCTCCTTTTGTGCAGAAACCATCAACATCATCATAATGTCTTTTCAGACCATATTATGCAAAGGAAATCTGTGACTTCATCTCAAAGGTGACCCGCAAAGGAAACTTGAAATTTGGCTTCTACCGCTCTGTTTTGTTTGTTTTGTTTTGTTTTTCCCTTTGGGTTTAAAAATGTTGTACAAAGGTCTGGGAAGCTTTGAATATTCCCAGCTTTCTGCTTGCAGATTTTTTTGTTATCATATTTAAAAATAACAGGAATGCAAAGTCTGCTTTTGCTGCTTTCCCCCTCCCCTTTCTTTCCCTGGTCAATTCATTGGGGATTTCAAGGACAGGAAAGTGAAATATGGCTTCAAGAGTCTAAGGCATTTAGTTTTTAGGAGAGGAGATTTCTTCTAAGTATTTGGACTCAACAGGTGTTAGTGCAACAATCAGAATATTGGACCTGAACTAGCCTGACATGACATTTCTTCTCTCTGTGTAGTGCAATTTTTGTTTTCTATCCTCTTTTTCAGTCATAATTACATTAGGGTTTTTTTTTAGGATAGACAGGGTATCGACTTCTGAAGTTAATTTTTTTTTTTTCCTCTTCCTAGTTCTTTCTTTTCCTCTCTTCTCAAGTTTTTTTATACATCACAGATAAGAGGAAAAAAAAATATTTTTTTTAAATTGTTAGGAACAAAAGTTAAATGAGCAGAAAACTCCACAACCTTGAACACAAGTAGGAAGTATGTGGCTTCACAAATCACGGTCCTGGTGCTATGCGGGATTCAGCAGGTGGGCAGCCATGCTATGAAGGAAACCATTACTCTGTGCTGATCTAGATAAGGAAAATTGGATGTTAATATGCAGCAGGAATTTTACATTCAAAATCAGATCTGAGTGTTGATTTAGCATGAAAACGTATACAGTGGAGAGTAAAACCCATTTGTTATGCCAGTGGTACTAAAAAAGTGTCACACCGGTGAGGTGATGGGGTGAGCCAACAAGCACCTGGGGAGCAGCTGAATGGTGTGTGTGCAGGAGGCTCTCCGTGGTCTCCATCTACTGTTTGAAGTGGTCCCTGAAAAGGTGTTGGCTGGGAGATGTTTGTGAATAAAATTGGTCGTCTGGCTCAGAGCCTGCTTTCTGTTCGTGCCTTGGGGGACTCATGGGGAAAATGATGTCTGGGAGCAGACCGACATGTAAAGCCCATGGGTCATACCTTGCATTCCCTCTTTGTTATTTTGTCTGCTTGTTTGGGACGCTAATGTAATGAATTTTAATTGAAAAAGAAAAATCTTTTGGTGGAAGCATATTCTCAGATGGGGGAAGTATAAATTACAGAATAATTCATGGACCATTTGCAGCTCTTGAGAATTCAGATGGTCTAAATAATATATGTTTATACATACAAATTGTGTGTGTGTGTCCCTGCATATTTTAAATGTTTGATTGTTTCATATTAAGAAACAAGTGAACAAGTGCTGGCTGTAGAGCACTGGAACACTTGCCATTTTGGTTTTAATTTTTCAAAATTATTATGAATCTTGCACAGATTTTTATCGGTACGTTTTTTCATACTTGCATTTTATTGCTGGCCTAAAACTCTATAGGCATGGCTAACAGTATCTATTTAAAGCCTGAGGATATTAATGAAGACTGTCAGTGGAGACAGGGCAGCTATCACCCCACAGCTAATTAAGGATAAGAAGCGATGGAGAACCCAGTGCTACCTCTTTCTCTCCCTGCCTAGCTGATGGGCTTGCTCTATTGCACAGACAGAGCTGCTTGGTACATCACACAGAATAAAATTGCATGATAGATTTTCTGTGCCTGCTGCTCTGGCTCCATTAATGACAGAACAGTCCCAGAGCACTGGCAAAGCCGGAGCGCAGAGATGCTGCAGGGCTGCTGCTGCCTGGCAGTGGAGGGGCACATCTCCAGCTTTTGCACACCTTGGCTTCCTAAACCTACCCTCTTGTAAGTAAAACGAGAGTTAAAAAGACAACAGTAAATATTTGGAGATATAACCAAGCTTCGGGATAGTGGGAATCCAGTCACTCAGATGTCCAAGCTGCTAATATCTTGCTGCTGTGGATATGTTTAGACCTCAGGCTGTTATCGACTCTGTTGGAGACCCTGGAGATGAAAGACGAATTCAGTGTACAGCTGTGTCTAAGGCTGCTGCCATATGAGCATAAGCCTGTGGCCTTGTCTTCTAGTGCTACCTGGCCGTGGCTGTGCACATCATTCTCCTGATCAGGGAGGACAGCATGTTCTTCTGTAACTACTGTAATACCTATGTTATGTCAATCTGATAGCGTATCCAAGTAGAAGGCACAGTGATGAATTTGAGAAAATCATGAATGATTGGATTTAAATGGGAATTAATTGGAAAATCTGAAATAGGGCTGAAATGAGAGGATCTGCAACTATTTCCTTCTAATTGCTACATCATATTTGCTGCGTACCTGCAGGTTACTGATGCTCTCTGAGAAGGCCAGAATGAAGTAGTGCTAAATGATAAGCAGCTGGAATGGATCTCCCTCCTGCAGGTAACCTGCATGTCTTGCTGCCCTGTGCTGCTGAAAGCAAACAGGGAAAACTGCACCACCCACTGAGAGTGGAGACTGGGGTTGAAATGCAGGGGCAAGCACATCAGTGGGTATTCAGGCTGCTTTTGAAAGATTAGGAAAGAGCCCTGCTACAGCAGTTTTGCTTGGCCAGTGTTATATGGATTCGCAAGTTGTTGCACAGGTTGAAACCAAAATGCACTCATAGTATAAAACAACAGTGAGATGTGGGAGCAGGGAGAAGACTTTCTGAAGAAATCTGTGTTCAGTAGTTTGTAACAGTTTTGTTTTAGAAGGGGTCACTTGTTCTCTTCCATGTCAGGTTAAGCCCTAGTCCCAGTTGTAAGGATTGTGTGAAAATGGGTCTTGGTGAGAGCCAGTTGGCAGAGAATTGGCAGATGACGGTGTTGTGTTGGTGCAGATGACAGGTGCTGCCCAGGCTGGGCACACCACAGCCAAAGTACGGTAGAGGAAGATGAATGAAACAAACTGATGCTTTGGGGAAGGAAGCGGGGGAGGCAACACACAGGATGGGGAAGAATAAAGTGGGTCTTGTTTCTTTGCGATGAAACACAAGTTTCAGGTCATTTCAGACTGAAGCAGATGAAGGTGATGACAGCCTGTCCTGGGCACTGGGGTGCTGGTTTAAGGATGGCCATGGAAGTGGGTGGCAGCCCCATGGCAAGGCATGCAAACCGCAGCGAGGCTGTACCTGCAAGCTCGGTGTGCACAGGTCACCGAGCATCCTCACAGAGTGATTTGTTTTGGTCATTACTGATTTGAGCTGGATTCAAATCAACAGCCTAGAGGCAAAAGCTATGTTTTTTTTTTTTTCTTTTTTTAGGGTATGATGGCTTAGTTAAATGCAAAATTCTGGCAATAATGTCTTCACCTTAGGATAGTGAACTGTCAAGACCTGCCTATTAAATAGGCTTGTATTTTAAACAAGATATTGGTAGTAACTAGCATTGATTACCAAGCGTAAACAAGTCCTAGAAGTGTTGTCAGCTTTGTGAGTTTTCTCTAATCTGCACAGCTATTAAAACTAATTTTTTGCAAACCTGGCTAGCTGTATTTTAGAGTTCTATTTCTGTCACCACTCCTACCCCTTGCAGGTGCAAAGAGTCACTTCCCAGGGAGACAGGTTTACCACTGCACTTTTTGTATTGGCTTACCTGGTACCAGCACTGCCAAGGCCCCATGAGATCCCAGTTTGAGTGCTGGCTGTGGCTGCACGCAGATTGCATGCAGAGTTCAACTACCAGATGGGGGACACTAAATTGCCTTTGTCTAGCCAAGAGCTGGCAGACAGAGCACCACTGCTGCTCTCAGCCAGAGAAATACTTAAAATTGCTCAATCAACATAATTCATGAAGCTTTGTGGCAGGTCTGCAGCTCCACAGGCCAGTGTGATGGTGCCAGGTCAGACATGGAGCTGTGCAAACCATGGCAGTGTTCATTTACTCAGAGGGCGTGCGCAGATGCCCAGCGCGGTGGCTCTTGCAGAGGTGCTTTCAAGGGGAAAAGGTTGTGAATGACACTGCCGCCCAGTAATTCCTGCGTTGTTTGCACAGAGGGGTCATGGCTAAGAGCTCTGTCCCTGATCCCTTTTATGATGTTGCCTTAAAGCGCTCTGAGGACCATTGAGTTGCTTGGCTGCCCCTGCCCTACCCACTCTCCCTGCTCGTCGTAAACTACAGACTCAAGGTGAGGGGAAAACGGCAAACAAGTTTACATCTTTATGGGTAGAGCTTGGCAAATACTCCAGCAAGTCTTCTCAGGCTTTCAAACAGAAAAACGTTTAATCTGAGGGTTGGTTTTTCTAGCCCTTATTTGCTTTTTGTGTTCAGTAGGGTTTTCAGCAAGCTCGCCATGAGCAAAGTCTTCAGAGGTCCTGGAAAAAGTGAGAAGTGCTGTGAGCTGTGGAAACGTGCTGCCTTGTGGTGCTGGGTGAAGAGTGCATTTGTACCCAGTCTATTTGAGTGTCCACCTGAAACATTCTCTTTGGTCAAAAAGTAGAAGAAGGGGCTGACTGAAGCAAACAGTGTGCAACGGGAAATGGCTTGCTACTGTCGTGGGCTGAGAGCAAGTGATCCTGAACTGCTAATGCGGTCAAACAGATCTAGGCCAAACATTCAATGACTTTAAAAATAAATAAAATTGTATTTTTCCTTAAGAAAACAATAATATAGTATGCCTTTCAGAAACTCCCAATTTTTTTTTAATATCTTAGATTGTAAATTGTCTAATCTGGTAGCATTTCATATAGGTCTGAATCCTCCCAGAGAATGTCTATCCAGCATACATATGTTGAGATGTAAATGCTGGTAAACATGCAGGCAAAGCTGCATATGTGTTTGTATTTTGGTCTAGCCTCACTAATGCCTGGCAAAACTGTTTTGTAGCATACTATATGGAATATATCTTGCAAATACTCTTCAAGAATCAATTGCAGAGTTAATTCAATAGCTATTAGTAATGAAACATAAATGCAACTTTACAGTTCTGCCAGCTGGCTAAAGTAATGTGCTTTCATCATCGACAGAAGCAAAGCATTTTTCAAATCTCTGGCTGAATACTGAAATCCAGAATTAAACTGTAATTACTAGAGGGTTTCATGACAGTCTATAGCCAGACCAAAGAGGACTCCTCCCTTTTGTGTGTCCTGCAGGAGTTCCACTCCGAAGCCCAGATCTGCAGCTCATCACATCTGCTCAGGTGGAGCAGACAACTGTCGAGAAACCTGTGTTTTTCCAGTGCCAGCAGGAAACTGGTTAGGAGGTTTCATCAGCTGGTTGA
Source organism: Baryphthengus martii (assembly GCA_013396935.1). Classification (NCBI taxonomy): domain Eukaryota; kingdom Metazoa; phylum Chordata; class Aves; order Coraciiformes; family Momotidae; genus Baryphthengus; species Baryphthengus martii. The sequence continues at coordinate 19,336 of VWZK01022280.1, read as the reverse complement.
TTTATATGAAATAACGTAGGTTTCTGTGCTCTGGATTGCGGCAATAGTTTTCAATTTGTTTTGACCTTTTTTCCACTCCTGTCAATGGTAGCAATTACTTTTGTTGACTGTTGCTATATTTCTACGTCTTGTGGGGATATAATATTTTTGGCTGGTCCTCTGTAAGTTCCCATCCCTACACACAGTGCAATTTCATGCAGGATGACTTTCTATCACTTACACGAAATGTCATCCCTATGTTTTCCATAATGTAGCACATCTTCAGTAATCCTGTACTTGATGCCACAACAGAGGCTCACAGTAATATTTTATAAGTAGGAACCCAGAAAACAACAGACTACTGTCATGTTAATAGAGTATTTCAGTAAATAGGGCAGTAGTACAGAGTATTTTTATGAGGTGATTTGTTTCTGTTAGTGGCCACTGGGTGGAGGAAAAACTGAAAAAGCTGAAAGCAGGAGCATAGAAGAAAGTGGCCTGATTTCCAGGGTACATGAAAGTCCTCTTGTCTTATAATCAGCAGATCCTGGAAATCAGATCATTTGTTTAGATGCCTGATTTTGAAGTGTGGCAGGCTGGGACTGGGCTTGTGATAATTCCAAGACACAGTTTAGCAAGGAGGTCAAGAAAAAAGTAAGCAACGACTGAGCGAACAAAGCTTGGGCAGCATAGGATGACACACTGTGCCAGCACCAGTGGAAATAGGGCTTGGAAGAGAGCTTTTCGAGAGGAGCTTGATAAGAGAGGGCAATATTTATGCTTGCGTTTTCTTTATAATTTCCCCCCTATTAATTAAAGATCTGAGGACCAGAAGATTCGCAAAAATCATTGGGAACGTGACTTGGTCATGCAAATACATTTGACACCTGTGTGATGTATTGCATCTAGAAATTAACTGTAGGTGCAATGATTTAAAACACTGTTCTTTTTGATTCCCCTGTCACATGTTAATCTGAGGTTATATGAAAGAAATTACTGTTTATAACCTAGTTTCTTCACTCTCCTGCAGGCTGGGCATGAGACTAGCCCCTTAAGTTGCTGCTAATACTTCTTCAACATGGGCTTAAACTGAAAATGAAGTAGTTGCTTGGAAACCCTCCTCCTCTTTGTGCTACTTATTTTACTTTCTCAAGATGCCTTTTTCCAGACTACTAATTGTAAGTGGCAAAAATATTACGGGCAGAGCTGCTGGTGTCTCTTACTGTGAAGATTGTGTAACATTGCCTCTTACAAGCCCCTGTTTTGGTTGGTGTACACTTTGCCAGACTTCAATCATTTTCAATGAATTTTAAGGGGAATTTTATGTGCTGTTTCTCTGAACTATTTAGGAAAATTTTAGCCAAAATGATTGCTGAGAATAAAGCTACAGAACAATACACTGGCAGAAGAATATAGTGAACTTTGAAAAGGTAAAATATTTTGATGGTTTGAAGGAAGGACTCAAAATTCAGTGGGGCTTTTTACCCAGGGGTGTATGTTTTACTGTTTCTAATCTATGCACATTAGGCTAAATTGTAGGGATTTCCTTAGTTTATAATCTGCATGTGTCCCACAGGGACAGCTTCGGTATACTTAGCAGCTAAAACCAGAAGCAATTTCAGCCGCACTGGTGACTCTGGACCTAACTGAAGACAGCCCTCCAGGGCTTACGTCCTATTGAATGGATATGCAGAAAGTAGATAAATTATGTGCCAAGAAATCCTAATTCTGACATCTCTGAAATTCTGAGTACTTCACTCTGCAACCTTGATGTTCTTACAGGATAGTTTTCTTGTGTCAAGTGTATATTTTAAAATTGGGCAATTTAAGCATCAACTGCATATATCTTACAATTTCTGCAGCACTTTTGGTATGGAAAACTAATTTTTTCCATACAATTTTATTGCTCTCAGTCTGTCGGGACTTCCAATGGACATGGGATCCCATATCTTTGATAATGAGGATTTTAGTGCAAAAGGCAATGTGTAAAATTTTAAGTATGTGGATCCATAAAATGCCTCAGGGCTACCCCTATTACCTGTAGCAAACAAAGCTACAGAGAATACACTATGACTGGATAATACTGAGAAGGCAGCTCTCCTGACACTGTATGAATGATTTATCTTATTTTGGAAGTCTCTTCTAAGAAGTGGGGTGGGGGCAAGATAATTCTGAAGAGGATTTAGCAGCATGAGATCTCTTGTGCAACTAAGCAAATAGCTGGGCAGTCTGGTTGCACAGAGTTTCAAAGTACACTAATCATGCAAATATTTTTTTTGAGTAAAATAGTGAAATGCTGGTTCAGTGGCCTACAGAATACAAGACATACTTTAAAATTTTTATGTGGGAAAAAAAAAAAAGTATTGATGGGAAGCCCTGGATTTTAGGGGTGGACAGGAATTATTTGCTTCTACATTTTTGGATGTTACTACAAACCATTTTTTTCCCTATGTGCTAATGGCACTGCTATGTAACCAGGTGTCTAGAGGCACAGCAGAACCACTCTGTGCTCAGCAGGCTTTCACATCTTTCCAGGACTCACATCTCCTAAATTAGGGCAGGATGATGGGCACATGTGGGCTAATGAAGACATGAGGCATCATTTGGATAGAATCAAAAAGGGTATGAGGTAGGGAAGAGATCAGACACATGGGGTTTTTTGACTATGAATCCTGATTTAAAACAGATACATTGCTTTATAGTCAACAAAACCCTACCACGTACCTGAACTCCTGGATCTTCTTTTCCATCTGAAAATTTAATTGGTATTTGAGGACTTCGGCTGGTTTTGTTTGATTTTTTTTTTTTTTTGATTTTTTTTTGTTTGTTTGTTTTATATATGTGGAAATCCTGAAGATGTGGCACTTTGCACAAACAGCATGACCAGGCATCTTGACATGGCCTAGATACCCATCTTGCTGGGCCTGCTCTGCTCAGAGCATCTGGATGTGATACTCCCTGGGATGTCCTTGTTAGCAGTGCTGCAGCCCAGGCCTCCCGAACTGAACTCACACAGATGCTACATCTCCAATTTCCATGTCCTAGAAAGCTGGCAGAAGCTCCGTGTTAGCAGTGCTAAAATATGGCTGAAAACTATGTGCAACTACCAGGAGCTGTGTGCTAGCATTCCCTCACTCAGCAGGAGTGTGATGAGTTTTTCATTAATATTAGCTCTCTGGAAGGAACAGATGGTGCCAAGATCTTGCACCTCAGAGCCAGAATTACAGTTTGGAGCCAGCTGCATCATTTTCATTAGCTCTAGAGTTTCACAGACCCCTTCTAGCCTTCATTTACCTTTGTAAGTGGGGTGAGAGTGCCAGCTCAATGAACCAATGTGTTAAACATGAATAAAATGTTGAATGATTATTCTGAGCATCAGTGCTGAACGATGAGGGAGTGCCATCTTTCCAGCCTGTCTCTTGTTGATGGCATATGTTGCTTTCTCTGATGAAATCTTTAGACTTTAGAAAACTGCCTCTCACGTCACCTGGAAAAGGCCATAAGGCAGCAGTAGCAGGAAAGTCCAAGGGCTGGTTGACAGGAAAGCTTCTGGCAATTCTGTGTAACTGCTACCTGGACGGTGAGACTCTTGAGAAGAGGTAGCAGGGAGGCAACCTGGGAAGAATGGATTAGATCGGTCTTTCGTACCAGTATTTTTGTCTGTTAGATTAGGGAATGTTGCATCAACACAGCCATGTTTCATAATACTGAGATGACAGAACAGAAGCACTTTCAGTGTTATAGAGGACATAAATAAAGTTAAGATATCTAAATGAGGATAAAGCTACTATGGTGGACCAGTAAAATGTAATTCTTACAGATAGTGCAGAGATGGAAATGAGAGGGTCTTCATGCAGATTACTCAAAGGCTTCTAAAAATAGAAATAGCAACTTCAGGTTGCAGTGATGTGGTAGGTTTCCATAGATTGATTCAATTAACTATACTCTGCTTAAGCTCACTAGGAATGTGCTCAGACACATGACTGAAGATACAGTCTGTGTAGCTTGTACCAATAGCAAGTGGAATTTTGAACATTTGGCTTAAGTAATGCAATGTGTCATTTGCTTCCCAATGTACTCTAATCTGCTTTAAAACACAGATTGGTTGTCTCAATACCGTAGAGTTACAGACTTTAAATGTCCTGTTCATGGCAAAATAAGTCAGCTGTAAGAGAAAGGGTATCTCCATCTCAGTGTTTACAGTCATTTGTCTCACTGTTCTGACTCTGGCATATAACCTCTCCTCTCCAGGATCTGATCTGCATACAGAAGTCAATGGGAACATTGCTTTCAGCTTGGCAGGGGCTATAACCAATGCTGATGGAGATTATTGCTCCTGCTACATTGTAAATTTGGACAAGCTGGCTAAACAGTGCAGTCTTTCAAGCGGATCGTTGTGAAAGGTTTTTAAATCTTGTCTTTTGTCCTTTAACGGCTTTTCCCTGTTTAATTTTTTCTTGTTGATCCAGTTGGTTTGATGCAAATGCAGCGAAACTGTCCGTGAATACAAAAAAAGTATCAGAAAATAACTTTCAGAACTCTTAAAAAGGGCTCTCTAAGACTTCAGCTAAATATAAAGAGGTTTCATAGAATTTCTTTTTTTTTTTTTTTTTTAAAAAAAAGGAACTTGTTGATTATTACTGTGCCTTAATTTAACAGAGTGTAATTTATTCCTTTCCCTAACAACTGGCAATTAAACACAAAAACTGAAATACATCCCACTGAAGTGAAGGGCAAAACTCCCACTGTCTTTGGTGGGACTAGGAATTCACCCAAAGTGCATATGGAGCGATACTCTGAACACTGTGTTACAAGCTATGCTTTGTGATAGTAAAGAGCTTTTATTAAGCTCACAGCTCTAGCTATTCACATGATGCATTTGAGTGGTCTTTGCTGCACTGCTGTTTTTCTGACTACTTAATGGTATGTATAACTAACTATAAAAGGGGAATTGGTGGCTGTGTATGTTTCTTTTGGGCAATAGGTATAACCTGAGCCTCAGGTACCAGCCTATGTCTGTAAGGTGGAGGAAATGTATCTCTTGTAAGAGAAGGAAATCTTTTCCCAGCCTTTATTTCTTTTTCCTGGACCAAAGAAAGGCTTAGTCAGCTCCACCAGGTTTCTGCTCCAGCATTAGTCGCTGGGATTAACTGACATTGTGACTTCTTTAACCAGGTTGGTTAATGAGTCTATGTTTTTTGAGTTGCTGGTATCTACTCCCTCCATGCAGAGTTATACACCTCACAGTAAGACAGTTAATATGATAACCACTTTAACACACCAGAAGAGTGCTGTCCAGCCACATTGCTTCTTGTCTGCATCTGCCTGCTTGCCAAGGCTTCATTAAGAAAAGAACTATTGACCTCATTAGTAAATTAAAGAAAGTCAGGCCGGGAACATACAAAATATTGTGGGGTAAGGAAGAGAGTACCTGAGGCAGGGATTTATAATTATTTTTGACCCAGAGAGCTCTCATAGCAAAGAGACTCTTGTTTGACACCTTTATCTGCTGTGGGGGCTGCCAAGGTGCTTATCTCCCCTCCTCCCCCCCCATCAAGTCCCAGCCTGTTTTCTGCTTGCAGCTCTACATCAAGGTCTCAGGAGAAAGAAGGGAGGAAAAGAGAATTCACCAGGCATGAATGAAACACAGTCGAGTTGGAGAAGTGCAGCTACTGATCCCAGAGCCAGGGAGCACTTGCTGAGCTCTTGGGGCTATTGCTTTTTATAGGAGTGGAGTAGCCAGCAAGGAGAAAAAGGAAATATTTAAGAGCAACAAAGCTGAACACAGTGATTTCCCCACGAGTGTATGTAGCTGCCTTCTCAAGATAGCCTCAGATGCGAGAGCAGTGCGATGAATGCAAAACGTGCCTGTGCAGGTCCCCTTCTGAAAGGCCTTATGTATGCTCTTCACGTGGGGGTTTAAGCAGCGATCATTGTCCTTTGCGATTTAGTTCCAACAGATGAAACTCCCATAAAACCAGCTTCTGCTGGATCTCACCAAATAAGCCAGATAATTTTGTGGTTGGCTAGTGTGCTGGTGAAAGCAACATTTGATAGTGTGGTTTGCTTAAAGAAAGGAGAAGGTACCCAAAATGGGAGAAGGTTTAGCTTTGTGTTGATGCTTCTTCCAAGGGTATCTCTCCTTCTCAGGTTCAAATGTCAATAACTTGGAAGTCCTTCGGTAATACAACTTTCTTTGCTCACTTTGATAGAGTGAAATGAAACTCCATGGTGGTATAACCTTGCATGACAAGGTTTTGGTAGCTGAGGGGCTAGAGGGGTGGCTTCTCTGAGAAGCTGTTAGAAGCTTCCCCTGCGTCCGACAGAGCCAATGACAGCCGGCTCCGAAATAGACTTGATGCTGTCCGAGGCCAAACCCATCAGCAGCCGTGGTAGTGCCTCTGGGATAACAAATGTAAGAAGGCAAAAAAAACCCCCAACCCTCCATAATTGCAGCTGGATGAGAAGAGTGAGAATTTATAAGAGAAGAGTGAGAATTTGTAAGAGAAATTGGTTTTATTTCTCATTACCCTATTCTGATTTGATTGGTAATAAATTAAATTAATTTTTTCCCAAGTTGAGTCTGTTTTGCCTGTAATGGTAATTGGTGAGTGATCTCCCTGTCCTTATCTTGACCCATGAGCCTTTTGTTATATTTTCTCTCCCCTGTCCAGCTGAGGAGGGGAGTACTAGTGTGTCTTTGAGTACTTGGCATCCAGCCAAGGTCAACCTGCCACAATACAGTAACAGTTTTTACAACTAGTATAACATTAAAAATAGACGGTACGGTTGTATAGCACTGAAAGATGGTGCTTTTGTGATACAGTCAAGGGAGTAAACCAGTGAGAAAAATATGTTTTCATCTAGCAAGACTTGACGTATGCATTTACTTCAGGTTTTGTTAATAATGTTCTTAATTTGCGGCGTATCATAGGAGGACGGCATTAGTTATTGTAATGCTGTATTTATGATGTTATCAGTAGCAGAGCTGCAGTACAGTTTTCACCACAGAGCAGAACTCGGATTACTGGGGTTTTAACATGAAAGTTCAATAACAATAATTTAATATGTACTATGTACAGTTAGAATGATAGGGGTTTTTTTTCTCAGCAGGAAATAGATGTGTTGGGTCATTAAGCTTTGCTACCCTGTTCCTCATTCATAAAATAAATATACATATAGGTCCATATTGTTCTATGCTTTCATTCTATATGGTTACATTGACTTTAGTGGTGTGATACTGATTTGCATCAGGAAAGCATCCAGCCCAGCTGTCAAAGACAGTATCTTTATGTGGCCATAAAAGTAATGGAAGAAATCATGTCAGGATATCAAAGGTACTGACTGTATTTTAATATACTTTGGCAAGTAAGAAACTGGGGGATTGAGGGAAGAGTGTATTTACTTTTTGATTTTCGACTTCTAACTTTTGGTTCAGAGCAAGCTGTCAAAGACCAAACAAACATTGATTTCTAAAACTTTTCCCAAGCGAATTTATTGCTCATGATATGTACTGAATTAACACCCCTGGAAACCCAAGCCTTTTAATTTGGTTGGATTTCAGAATTCCCACACAAAGCCTGATGTTTCCATTTTTGAGAAGGAACTCTCATACAGTTCCAGGCATGCAGTTGAGGATCACTAAATAAACATAAATAATAAAGCCAGAGTAACATGATCTATGCAGCTGTCCTGCATGGGGCTTGGAAGATGAGACCTATCTCATTCTGGGTCAGAGTGCTGCTGCACTTCTCCTGGCTGCTGCTCCTATACATACTGCCTATGGACTGCAGAAGCAGCTGCTGGCCTCTGCCTGGTCCAATAGGGGCTTTATAGGGTGCTCTTTTTTTTTTTCTCTGACAGATTTAGGAATCTCCAACTTCAAGGAAGGGATTTCTTTCTGCCTGCTGCTAAAAGCAACTTTTAATTGTCCCTTCTAGGGTCAGGCTGCTCATTCTGTACCTGGACCTGAATGTTTTTTGAGCCAAACCAGCCATGATATATCATTCTCATGGATGTGAGCAGAACGGCTTTCAGAACAGAGAGAAGGGTGCCATAGGACAAGCATTGATCCCTCAGCAGCACTTCAACACCACAAATAGTTGTCCGTGCACTTGATATGAATTAAGAAAGAAGGAATTGGAAGTTTATCGGGAAAATTTCTCAAGCTTGGTATCACACAACAAACTGAAACTGTTACGAGTTACGAAAGTTTCCCATCTAGCTTCCTCTCAGACTTAAACATCAACCTGGGCTTGCTTGATTGGTGAGTACAGGTAAGAACACCAGAGAATACTCTCCTGTAAGGTGTCAACCCAAATGTTGATTCCTTGTGTCACCACAGGAGCAAAGGACAATAGCATCTTGCAGGAAACACACACATCTTTCAGTCTTGCAGGACTGTTATGCAAAGTCTTTCCCTTTTCCTCATCCAGTAAACCCACTGGATGTAGTCAGTGAGTGGAACAACAGGCTTGAAGTGCCCTCTATATAGGGGTTATATGTTGGTGTTTGGACTTAGTTGTGTTGCTTTGTTGCTAAGAATGATCTTGAGCAGGTCATTTATGCTTGGAAAACTGAATTTGACAAAAATGACCAATATAGGATAAGAATGATATATGCTAAAATCAGGATGTGGCAGAAATGTGAAAAAGCAGAGCCAGGTTTTTGCCCTTTGAAGACAGAGAAATGTCTGTATAATAAGCTACCCTTTATACCAGGCTAAAGAGAAGTAATTCTTTCTTATTGTTGTCAAATTGGCCTGAAGTATCACTGTGAATACATCTAGCTGTTTCTAGTTCCCTTTAATTGAGCTAGATATTGAGTATTTGAGTTCTTTATAAACACAAGATTAAATTATCATCATTTTCCAGAAGGCTCACAATGCAGTATAAGCAATTCAGCTAAAGTAAAGTATTTATTAATAATCTCTGAAATACTATAAAGATTATTTCCTTGTCTGTAGCTAGAAAATGCTACAGTCCCTGCCTCTGCCTCCACAGGAACAATCCATTGCTGGTTCACAGGCACTTCCTGTGGGAAAACAAATTGCTTTTCCTTGCAGCATTCAGTATTCAGTGTCTGCTGGTTACGGTGACAGTGATTTCTGGTAGTTGTTGGTATCTAGCTATTTATCAATGGTTAGAAAACCAGACATTAAACTTTCAAGTCCATTAGCAGGACTAAGGCTCATGTGCTGAACTGATTGATGCTGCTGTATTATCAGAGTTGGCATTCTTCAGATAAAATAAAGGAGGAGGTGTTTTGACTCACTTCAATTACAGCTCCACCTGCAAAGGAATGCCTGGTTTCTCTTTTGTTAATGAAATTTTCAGTGTTTGGTTTTTTTTCTTCTCCTTTTCTCCCCCAGCTTCTCACCTATTGCCCTGCCAGCTCAGCATACCTTTTATTAACAGGAAAAGATTGTATCTGTCTCTAAAGTTAACCCAGTCTATCTCTTTGTCCATGTGGGAAAGAAAAAATCCAATAGCATTACAAAACGAATGATGAAGACTGCTAATGTCATCCTGTTCAGCATTTTTTTTTTTTTTTTTTTGAGTGAAGCAAGCTTTAATATTCAGGACATTGAATAAGCTGTAGTGAGTGCCAGTTTCTTGCTTGTATACTTGTTACATTGCCAAAGTCTCTTTGGCTCTCCTACAGGGATGCACAATAGTAGAAATGAGTAAAGTGAAATACCAGATCCAGCTCTGATCAAACTCTGGAGGAGTTTTTATTTAGATCTGAACTTTCTCACACCCATTTCTATGCAATAGTTGCTGGTACTTGGTGCTTTGCCGCAGCATAAATATCATATACTGGAACGTGTTTAGAGTATTACCTAAGAAAAAGGCCTTTCCAGTTGTAATGCTTTAAAAAGTCTGTTTTGCCTCTGACTTCCCTCACTCATCCTTTCTTGCCTTTTAACATCTGCATGTGAATATAATAAAGTGCAGAATGAAGCTGGTCATTTACAGAAGGAAGAGCACTGGCATTGTAATTGAGATGTTACTGCCGGCCACTATGGCACATATTAGCTGAATAAAACATGCAGTCAATAAGGTGAAACGAAACAATAAAACTAAGCCCTTTGGTGCTCTGTTATAGGGTGTTACGCAACATAGAAACCTGCAGTCATAAAATCCAGAATGAGGGAAACCTTACACTTTCAAGAACAATGGCATCCAAGCATTAAGTTTGAAACAGCACTAAACTTCCATTCTCTTTGCACCTGGAAGCAGTTAGTTTTAAAAGCTGTACCAGTTTATACTGTTCTCTTTCAATTTAAGTAGGGCCTTCATGTGTTCTTGTTAGATGCTTATATAGAAACATGCTTTTAATTAAGGCATGCATTGATCCAAGTCCAAAAGATACATTTATTTCGGAAGATAAATTCATTACCCATAGGCATAAAAAGCTGGTGTTCTTCCGGAGACAATTCCAGCCTTGAGAACGATGTTCTATATTCTTTCTAAGTGTATAGTATGCCATACAGCTCTGTTTTCTATGGCATCAATCAAATATACTGTATCCTTAAGCCGTTTGGCATAGTTAGCTTTGAGAAATAAAGACAAGCTGAAGGAGGAAAATTAAGATGTATAAGCAAGAGAGGACAGATGTTTTCAACTGTCAGATTTCACTAGCATTTATCAGTAATTTATGTGTGATACTTAGTTATGGAAAATAAATCCTAATGAATAATTTATTGAAATATATGAGTTTCAGTAAATTGCCCAGACACAGTAGCAAGTTTCGTGAATGCCTTTGTAGGCATTTATAGCTCAAAGAATTTTTTTTTATACTTTTTGGGAGTAAGTGGACAGACCTCTGGGGGATGTGGTGATTTTTTTTTTTGTTTGTTTGTTTCATCAGGTGGGCATAACTCAATTCCTGTGATTAGAAGTTGAAAAATGTGTAATGTTTTTCACACTTCTTAGTTTGTTAAAATCTATTCCCCCCAAATATCTTACCATGTGTGTTCCTGAAACTTCCAGAGGCACATGGAAAGCATAAAATGGAAAAAAAAAGGTTGCACAAATGAAAATGACTATTTATGATCACTTCCTTACAGTGCTAAAAGATTAAAATGTTTATATAGGTATATAAACTGTATACAGGAACGAGTTGCAAAGCTCTAATGTCAAAATTTAGGAAGAGTTGAGCATTTGGAAAAATTAAGTTTTCTACTTTGCTTTCTACCTTTTCTACTTTCAGTTGAAATTTGACATAATGTACCAGTTCCTGAAAAATGTATTAATGCACATGCTTACAGATGCTGAGGATGGTGCACCATTTTCTGAGAAATGCTGTAGTAAAATCTGGCCTTTTTCCATGAACTCGGGCTCGAAATGTTTTCAGGAAAACATATTCCTGACTATCATCTTCATTCACAAGAAAGGCCCCATCTGACTTCTGACCACTTTCATGCTTGATGTTTTTTACAGACCTCATTTAAAGTCAGGGCACATGACAGATGTGCCTTGACATCAGTGAACTCTGAACACGGCACTGCAGGTTCAAACGCTTGCAGGCCTGGGTCATTAGCGTGCCATCTGCTTTCCACGGGGCTATGGAATAGACCTTATTGTACCACTTAAAGGGACTTGAACCCCACGATCGGAAATACTCCTCAGTGACATATATCTCTTCTTGGATTATGGTGTACTAAGCTAAAGGAAACAAAGCTTTTCCATTTTAATACTGCTAGTTTTACAGGTTTAGACCTCATTATTTGCACCTTTTCTTAATGCAGAGTCAACATTGCTTGCAGTTTCTTGCTTTATACAGAACTATTGGACACCGCGCATCTCCTAAATCAGTAAAGTTTGGATGATTTTAGTTGTGAAACACTGCAGAGATCAATGAACTTTTTTTTATTACTATCTGTGAATGCAATCATTACAAGGCTTGAGCTCAAAACATTAAGTCATGATGACCTGTTCAAAGTGAATCAACCCACTGTGAATTGGTTTGTTGCAATGGCGGCATTGCGACAGAAACTTCCCGATGTAACGTATAATTACCTCTTCCTCTTTCTACTCCACTTCAAAAGAAGCTCAGCAGGTAATAAACTGACAGTTTGCCAAAACTACTAGATATGCATTGAAGAAGTCTCTGCTGTGCTGTGTGTCTTGGAATATAGATTATTTAAAACCCCATAATATTATGAGTTAAGGCAATCAGATTAGTGTATTTACCTTTGGTATGGAATTTTATTAGAAAATCCATTTTCTTCAGCTCCTCAAAATCTAATCCTGTATTGTTTTGAAATGCAGAATATGTGTGTTTTCCTCATGTAATATAGGATTATACTTGTTTCACTAAACTTCATTTCTTCCTATGTAAATGCCAGTTTAGGATTTTTGAGAGGTGGGAAGTCTGAGGAATGTAGTTGTTGTAAAAGGGAGTTAGTGGCCATCAAATAGTGCTGTTTTCCTTTACCTTTGCTTGCTTCTGGTTTTAATCATTCAAAGAATTATTATGAATTTTTGAAGTGATCAAACAAACAAATTTCTGGTGGAATTTTGTTGCTATTAGAAAGGCCTCCAAAAATGAGAAATACACTCCTTACCCCTCTCCACAGCCTAACAGAAAATTCATGTTTGCATCACTGCTAGGGGAAGATGTAGTGGAGAAGGAGGAAGCGGTGACAGTGATTTTTCTGAAAAGCTTTACGAGCTAGTAATCATAGTAATGATTAAGCACACAGCCTTCAAGCTGATGAATTCATTTTTCATGTTACTTTTCTTGCAGGCTCATTTTGAAGGACGCTGAAGGAAAAACTAAGATTCTGCTTAAGAGATATTTTCCATGTTGTCCCATTAAGTCCCTTTTGTTCTGTATCAGTATGGCATCTATTATAAAAGGACCTTGGCCTATGATCAAAGGTTCTGTTTCTTAACTCTGATTATCAGAGAAGAAGACTGAATAGAGAGTTGGGGTCCTCCCCTAACATGTTTAGATCATAAAAAGTCTCTCAGGGCAATGGCAGCTTTGATTCGAAGAGCTGTGGGTTGCTTTTTCTATCTCAGGCAAAATGCTTACTCAAACTACTGCAAATACACGAAGTAAGTTTGTGGCCTCTTAAATGGGTGTAATGCAGCTCAGCTCTCCAGCTCTGGCTTTCTGCCTCCAGCATTGCTCTTGAAGCACTAGGCAGAGGGGCTCTGTTAGAGATGAACCTTCGTGAGTTCTTCTAATACTCAGAAATTTGCTTCTTTCCTAGGCAACAATCCTTAGAGCTTTTTTCATGTTCAAGTGACCCTCCATGCACTTGCCTTTCTAGAAATTAATGTCTCAATTAGTATAGATAGAAAAAAACATAATACACACAGTATGTGTAACTATACTAGGTCCATTCATGTTAAACATTGAATATATAGCTAGTAAGTCACCACATAATTGAAGGTTATAGAATACAAACAAGTATATAAGATGCTATGTAAAATGTAAAATCAGAGAATTCTGATGTTTTTCCAAGATTTCTTTTTAAGAATTCAACAGCATACAATTTACTGAATATTAGACAAGGTTTTTATAGGCTAAATAGTAGCTGTTCATAAACTTAAGTGCCGGCATACAGATTTACTGTGGTGAACTACAGCATTTCTTCCTTGGAGAAAAACACAGCCTTGCTTAACATCCTCCTGTAAAATAAGCATTTTGAAAGCACTGGAGTTACAGTATAATTTATAGTTATCATTTTAAGCACTGAATTTTCAGACCATTTTCCTTTGTTTTCTCACTGGTGAGGAATGTGCAAGGACTGTAATATCAGCATGTCTCCGATTACAAAGTTAAACTCCAGAAACATTTAACAAGGTGAACATTCTAAAATTAGCCCATTTTTTTCTAGCCCACTCATCACACACCTGTGGGAGAACGTGGCCAGGTACACTGTACTCTACACTTTCTTTCCTCATGACAAACCAAAACATTCTAACCTAGCTTACAAACCCAAACATTGCCTATCTTCATTAAGTCAAGGGACTTATTAATTCCTGATGTAAACCATTCTACTTATCCTTGAAACTGGAAAAGGTATGTTCCTGTACCTACATCTGGCTTTTAGCATATGATCTTTCCCCCTAATTCCCTGCCTTGCCTATTACACAGTGCATCCCTGAAGGTTTGTTACTTCAATTGTGCAGCTGGTACACAGTAAAGGTATATTTACATGTGAGAAGTTCAGCTAGTTCAGTTTTTAACTTTCTCCAACACACTTTGAAGACATTTGATCAATATATGCTCAATTTCTAAATTTGCTAAATTGCTAAACTTGGGGTTACAATCCCCCAAATGTCAATGACTACTTTCAAAAGGTACATGACAGTTATAACAAGCCTAAGAAAGAGATAGGTTATTGTTATTATATGATACAGAGTCTTCAGTAGAGCTGGAAAAAAATTAGATGTTCATAAATGGAAAAGTGTAGAGAACCACTGACTCAGATAAATTGTTTTCAAAGTTAGGATCAGCCTAATCCTGAAGCATTGTTGGATGTTTGTGGATCCAGCTTATTTCTTAGAAATTATGTGTTTTACTGAGGGCTTTGCAGTTTTTTAGCTGGTCTGTTGTTGGAAGCTTCTTTGTGAACCGAGATAATTTCCCAGCAACTGCTGCAGTTGAAAGTTTGCGGAACAGGGAGTGAGTCTGTAGTAGTAACTAACAAAAATGAACACACCACTTCGTGCACTGATGGTTTCTGTCGGAATTAGATTAAAGCATTTTTTTTAAGCATTGATGTGATGGAAGGAGTGGATCCTTTAGTCAAATGTGTGGATTTGAATAATCTTATTGACTACTAATTGACAGTAAATTTATCTATGGCAAAGGGTCCATAGAAACTGATTTTAGTTGTAGTCCCTCTAACGCAAGAGGAAGAGAGAATGCTGGTCTTATTGTGAAATGGGCATCGGATGTGTCTTGGCAGCCCTCAGAAAAACTTACTAGCTCCATTGTTACTTGACTAAGCAGCAGTGAACAAAATATTGCTGCCGCTACTGAAATTTTATACTTGTGTTGATCTGTACAACAGGAAAAATTGATTTTGATCCTAACATTAAAAAAGGGGAACAAAATTGGAATATATGGATAAATCCATCAACAGCTGGTCTTGGACATAAATTTTACAGGAGGAATTTTCAGGGGCAGCGATTGCTTCTTTGATGTGTGTTGGCATCGTGACTAACACTAAGGGGTAGCAATCTGTGCCTGGGGCTTGTAATTGCCATGGTAAGACAAACGAGTATTAAATTGCCTTCACTGCTGCTAGTTTTGTGATATATCTGAGTACATCAGTGTTTATAAATAATATTTATACCATATCTTTGCTTTCTTTGTATTTCAGGACAGCACTTAACCAACATAGAGAATTAGGCCTATGAACAACCAAGGGGAATAAAATTGTCGCTATATTACTGGCAGATTTAGAAATGAAAGTCCCATGTAATTTTTTTTCTCTGTTTTTCTTCAACTAAGAATTAAAAAAATGAGTGTCTAAGGCATAAGTCAAGTTGAAAATGATTATTTTTGTTGGAAACATGATGGAAAATAGAAAATTAGAGGCAGATGAGTCACATGATTCTTAGGTATAGACCCAGCATACGAAGTTCGCTGCTTGGACTGCTGCCTTTGCAGCTGAGAAATCCTTTAATTTAGTTATTTCTTTTTAAAGTGATTCATTTGGCACACTGAAGTAGAAGGAATAGAGGAAAATATACTTTTTCAAGTCTACTGTATACATAGTTTGGAGATAGTAATCTACAAATATTTCCAGTAAAAATTTTTGTTGTCTTGCTCTGGATCTTGTAAGAAGTGAGGATTTTATAGTATTTTCCAGTTATCTGTACTCCAGTGCATCTTAAATGCAAAGACTACAGAAAGCGCCTCTCCTGAAAAGTTACTTGTATGTCACTGAAATACTGACTGTTAGTAAATTAAAATAAACATTCTCTGTATAATTTATGATTTGATTGCTTTCAAAGCTGGAATACGGTGCTTGCAAAAGGACTTAATTTTTTCACTTGCAAGGCTTGCAGCGAGAAACAGCATCCCATTAATCATATGTAAAAGGAAACACAGGTTTCTTATGAGAGATACCAGGGGTAATATATTCCACTGTGTTACTGTAAATTGGGAAAATTCAAGCTGTCATTCGTTAGCAGCTGTTCTTGCCATAGGCTGGCTGTCACTAAACATTCTTGCCCAGTGGTGCCCATGAAGAGTGGGATCAAAAATAACCAGTTGAGAAACAATGAGGAGATCGATGACGGTGAAGATGTCTTGGGAGTAAATTCAATCTGCACGGTGCTCTTAAAGAGCTGTTGACTACATAAAGTGCATTAGCATGTTAAAATGCCTAGGAGAGAAGCCTTAAAGCAGGAAAACAGCTACATAAACTACATAGAGGTTGTGAGGGTCCAAGTGCTGCGCCCTTGCACAGTTGGTGTTGGATGCCATTGCTCAGAAATCTTCATGCTACTTTTGAGCAACATGCAAGTCTCTATTTTGAATATGAATGAGTGAAGTCAACTGCCCCTTAATTTATACACATTGCCAGAGACTGTCCCAGGGTTTGGAATTAAATACTCCAGCACAAATCTCTTTAAACCTCTCCTAAATAAGAAATTATGCTAAAGCTCTTTAGTAAGGAGGTTCTCCCCCCTGTTGAAATAAAAATCAATTATGTTTGCTCTGCTGTGAACAATGTCGCTCCGTAGCCTTGCTTTCTAATTGGGTAATGCCTTAATGACCTGCTGGGAGGCTATGATGCATTGCTTTGGACCCTCTCTGCAGGCTTTTAGACTACCAGTCAGATGTCAATGAAGCTTGACTCAATAGGGGTTCTTTTTCTAAAATTCCATTATTCATCAGGGTTTATGCACTAAAATGATCACAAAATAAAACCTTCACATCAAGCAGAGTTAAATAGAATTATGGATGCTTTACTTCATTGTTAGACTCTGAGATTGTCACTGGATTAAAATTAGGGTTTTTTTTATTTGTTAAATTTGATGAAAACATTCTTGGTTTTGAGTTTTTCTTTTAAGACTCATTGAAAGAAGCAATTTTAAAGGTGAGTTGTTTTTTTTTTTTGGTTTGGTTTTATAAGGAGGTATATATATATTTCAAGAATTTTATCTATTACTGTTTATTCTAAACCATGAAACAAATACCTAAAGAAGTCTTGTTCAGTCAGTGAGTGATAATTATAAGAACATTTCTTTAACTTAACAGCTTTGTTGAATCATTCTGGTTTTCTATCAGAATCGGGATAAATAGGATATAAATCCTGCATTTGTTTTACATTTTCTTCCTAATATCTAACAGACTCGTAAAGTGGAATTTTTAAAACTCTTATTAGCTGTTTTATGAGCAGCTTCCCTCTTCAGGAGCTAGGTTAGCTCTGGAGAACTTCTCTTCCAGAACAACACGGACCATCATTTCCTTTGCATTGAGAAGATGCTTTCCATGATGAGAGCCTGAGGATATGGAATTTTAAGAAAGGTAAATTTCAGCTGGAACAGCATCTTTCCTACTTAATACATACATAAACACACACAGATACATGTATTCATTTTGAAAAGAATGTTTTTATAACAGCCTCGAGAAAAGTTTTACAGCCATTTGAACACATGTAATTCTGTTATGCAGTAACAGATTAGGAGTTACCAGGGCAACTGCGTGTAATAATTTATTCATGCTACCACTGGAACACATACCACCTTCTTAACATGACTGACTGATGTGTTGTGTGAAATACATGCATTTCCAATTTAGTAAGGAAGTCAGTCATAATACCATCACAATAAAATGGCACCTTTCTGTCAAGTTTATACAGGTTAGTGAAATGTACAAAAATACAATTAGAAGTAATTGAAATGTACAAACAAGTGAAAAGTTGATTTGGCTTTACTTTTTCAGGTCCATGTGTTCCGGAAAAATTTCTAATTTTTAGGTTTTAACCTCCTGTTTTTTTAAGTAAGGCCAGAATTAGTATCTCTTAGGATTCACATCAGTGAGATATTATTTTTTTTGTCAGAATCCTCCTTATTCAGATAGGTAAAAGATTTTTTGCAGGTGCTTCAGATTCATCTCACACACTGATCATTGTATTTTCAGTGATCCATTTCTTTCTGCTAGAACTTTCATGCCCTTGTCTTGTGCTTAATATCATCACCTTTACTTTTAACAAATTTTAATGCTATACTTTGTATAATTGTCTGGCATATAGGTACACTTTATCACTTGCAATCTATCATTAGTAATATATAGGATCTTCTCATTTTACTGATTATTAATCACACAGAGAAAAATGAATCAGTTTCCTTTCACATGTGAGATTGACACAATAGTTCTCCTAAAATCTTGGAAAGCTGCATGAAAACTGGGATCCCAATCATTCAGACAATACACCTCAGCCCTGCATTTAGATATTTTTTTCATGTTTACAAAGGTTTCATCAACATCTGTATCTCTCCAATTGCAAACCTAGGTCATGAAAAGTACTACTAACTAGAGTTTCCTCGTGTCTGCTAGCAACTTCTTTAATAGCCCATTTTCTCTTCTACTGTTCATCATTTAAGCAGTTTGCCCAAATATGCTATATATTAAAATCTCTCCAGGAATGAACATCCACCACAGACAGGACTGACTGCACAGGTTTCTCAAAGCAACATTACCCAGCCTGCAGTTCTGCTCTGTCTCTGTGCACAATTAGAATGATAAGCTTTGAAATCTCAGAAGTTTGCAGTTTCTTAATATGAAAAGCCTGTAATCCTTGAATAATGTACTGCACCTTGTCAAGAACAGAGCATATTTATAGTATTTGGAGACCTCATAGTTTAGTATTGATTAATCACTTAAGGTGAGAGTATGAGTTTGAGATCTGGAATGCTACAGGCTCACCAAATGCTGGTTTTAGGAATTTAGATTTTTACGAATTCAGCCCTCATGTTTAATCTGTAAATGCTAAAAAGCTGTTCTGTTTTATAACACCATGACCCCACCCCTATCGTGTGAGAGCTGTTCTTTGCACATCTAATTCTAATCAGTAAAGTAAACAAACTTGAACTTGAAATACTCTTAAGAGCACTTGTTCATGTTTTCATAAGCATTTAGGAAAGGACCCAGGTTTCTGGTAGCTAACACTAAGCCTTAGCTGATATACTCATTTTGGCTATCCCAAACTAGAATTTCTTCCAGTATGCACCTGAAGAGTTATAGGACTCTGGAAGGTGACATGACACTCCACAGGAAACCATAAAGTCTTCTGGCCTTGAAATACAGGACTGCAAAACTCATTAGATTTACTTTAATAATCCTTCTGGAGGTATCTTTTCTACTTCCCTTTTCT
>VWZK01022279.1:904549-915276 GCA_013396935.1 Baryphthengus martii | reverse complement strand
GTGGGGAGCGGGGCCCGGGCAGAGCCGGGCTCTAGCTCCCTCGGCACTACAAACGCAAGCCCCAGGGGAGGACAGAGCAAGCGAGCCCCAGGGTCTGGGGGCTGAGGGGAAGAGGCAAAGGGTCACTTTTAGCAGCAGAGGCCTCGTTTCCCTCCAGAGGGGCAGACAGGATGGTGGCAGGTGATGGAGCCGGACTAGTGTTGAGCCAGCTTAAAAACCAAAAATAAAAAGAAGAAAGAAAAAGGCAGAGGGAGAAGGAAAAAAACATGGAGAACAGCTCCTCTCCTGCCCTCGAGATCATGGAGTTAACCAGAAGGTCGGGATGAGACACCTCTTTCCCTCCTCTCAGCAGAGCAGCAGCTTCAGGTACAGCCTTTCTCATGTGTCCGGGGCCAGGCACTGCCCCAAGCTGGCGGCAGAGCCCCCGGCCCTGGGCTCCTGCTCCCTCACTGTCCCTCTACCCAGCTCCGGGAGGGGAGGGCAGTTCAGGTGGCAGCTGGATGGCATGGTTGACAGTCCATGAGGGCAGCAGTGTCCTCAGTGCTCTGCCAGGCACAGTTGGGATGGATGCCGAGGTGGCCGAGCTTCATGCTCCGGCGCCCAGCGCAGTCCAGCTCCCACCTCCCTTATAGGAAACCCTCCTTCTGGAATTGCTCTTTCAGGATGTCTCTGTACTGGTCGAAGCCGCCCTCGATGCGGGTCACAGTGGCATTCTCACACACCCATAGCTCCTGGCACACCAGTCGGATGAAGCGCTCATCGTGGGACACCAGAATTACACCACCCTGCCAACACACAACAGGGGTGAAAAGGGAGTTTTAGTGGAGCTCAACTCAGGGCCCAGCATTGCTGGCAGGGAGATCCTACGCCCCCGTCCCTGTGCCCATGACTTCAGGTTTCCACCTGCTCCAGGGAAAACTGAATGCCATTTCTCTGGCAAGGACCTAATCCCAGCCTTTCCTTCCTTCAGGAGGACAGACAGGTCCCGCGCAGAGGAGGCAGGTGCAGCAGTAACATGTTTAAACTCCCCTCACGGAAGACAAGCGCAGGGTTTAGTACTGGCTCTCCACGTCTCTGACAATGTCAAGGCTGGAGGTGACTCCACTTCCAGGTGGAGTCAATGACAATTTAAAAGGTGGCTGGGGAGGCCCTGAGCAACCCCAACCATTTTCTTTCACAGGAAAACTGCCCCAAACTGAGCGATTATAAACCAGTGAGAACCAGGCTAAGCACAGCAGTGTCTGGAGGCTGAGTCTTTGGAGCTCAGCCATAAAACATGCCTAAGGAAGATCCAAGTGGCCCCAAGGCAGGGCCAAGTGCCACATGCAGCACTTGAGGAGTCACAGGGTGTAGGTGACTGGTCAAGATGAGGGACAAGGTGCTCTCTGACCCACTGTTGCAGCCACCGCTAGCCAAACCCAGCAAGTGAAACAAGCAACCAGGACGGGTGGCTAAGGCAGAAATGTCACTGACTTCCCAAATTCTGTCCTGGATTTGAAGCCACTGCTGGTATTTGACCATTCACCTCTGGCTGAGATGCCAAGTAACTTGAGATGGAGGCTGTAGGAAGCATTAGAAAAAGGAGAGATCTCACCAAGGGAACCTTACCCGGAACTTATTCAGTGCCTTTGCTAGTGCCTCAATGGTCTCCATGTCCAGGTGATTCGTTGGCTCATCTAGGATGTAGAAGTTTGGGCTGGAAGAGAAGACAGCTCTGAGCATGCAGTGGAAGAGGCCCAGGCAGGGTCCACACCCCATCGCATTGCAGCGACCTCCACCAGGCTGCTGCTTTTCCCACTTAGAGCCACAGCCATCAGCATGTGGCTCAAGATGTGCCAGAGGAGGGTTTAGGTTGGATATTAAGAATTTCTTCACTGAAAGGGTTGTCAATCCCTGGAACTGGCTGCCCATGGGAGTGGTGGAGTCACCATTCCTGGAGGTATTTAAAAGACATGTAGACGTGGTGCTGAGGGACATGGTTTAGTGGTGGATCTGGCTGTGCTGGTTAATGGTTGGACTTGATGATCTTCATGGTCTCTTCCAACCCAAACAATTCTATGATCCTATGTGCTTGGCCCCAAGATCAGCATTGCCCAGCTCCAGGGTCATCTCTTATCCCTGTGAGCCCGAAGCAGCAGAAGAAAGCCACCTGCCTCTTTCCACAGTCCCCCCAGGGTGACAACCTCCCTCCACACAAAAGCTCCAAGGACGAGGCTTCTGCACGGCAGCAGGAAGTCCTTGGAAGGTCTTCTGGTGAAGCAGGCTCGAGTGATGGAGCCCTGCAAAATTTAACATCATCTGGGAAAAAATTACCATGAGATTGTCATCTGGGCAAAGGCCACACGACTCTTCTGACCTCCAGACAGGCTGGCCACGGGACGCACGGCCAGCTCCCCCGAGATGCCATAGCTCCCCAGCTGATGCCGGTACTCCTCCTCTGTCTTCCCTGCAGGAGAGCATCACAGCATGGCTATGGCACACACGGCATGACACAGGGCCCTCGGTCATCACTGACCCCAAGCGATGCTGCCCTCAGTTCCCTGTCACCGTGTTACGCAATGTCAAGCCGTGGAGAAGGGAGCTAGAGGTTCTGGCAGCTGGGAAAGTGGAAGCCAGTGCTTATTCTGTGCTCAGCAGGAAAGCAGTTCATCTGCCCCCAAAACCTGGCCATGGTGGAGCATCAGCCTGAGGTCCCCCTGCTTCTCATTGCTGGTGTCCTACACTTGGCTGGACATAGGGAGTTCACTCAGAGCAGGCCGCATCCCTTCAGCGTTGACATGACAGAGCGGTCTGCCCAGGGCCATGGAACACATCAGTGCTGCTCTGTGCGTCGCAAAGACCTCAACAGCCCACGTTTCCTGGGATGTCCAAAACTCACCTGGGAACTTTCTTGCCAGTAACTCTACAGCACTGATGTTTAAGTCCAGTTGATCCACGTGGTGCTGGCTGAAATAACCAATCTTTAGGTTTCTGCAGAATGAGAAGAGAGATGGAGAGCTGATACCAGACCCTGCTACCACGGCGCTCACAGCTGCAGCTACAGGAAGGGGGGCATATGCGTGGGTGCGCAGGACCCATCCCATCACTTGGGCAGCCATCACTCCAAAGCACGGCCCAGAAGCCCTCCAGCTGCATCACTCCTCCCAGTCCCCCAGCCCTTCCTACTAGGTACCTGTGAGCATGTCTGATCCCGCTGACTGGTGCCAGCTCCCCCATTAAGATCTTTAGCATGGTTGACTTGCCAGCTCCATTTTCCCCAACCTAGAGAAGAGCAGCAGCATTAGAGAACATGAAAACCATGAAGTTACTTTGGACAGGGGGAGAGAGATCAGAGAATTTCAGTTATGTTGGATGATCAAGCAGCAGAGAGGGGCAGGATGAGAGTCTAACCACTGACTCCAGCTACCTGGAAGCTGCATCTCTGTCCTCGACAAGCAGTACAGGCAGCAGCACTAGAAAATGTTCCCTCCCCAACCCTCAAGCCCAAAGATGACCTAGTCCCAGCCTCATTTGCAAGCACACAGCATCTCTGCTGCCCTACCCAAGGCAGCAGGAGCCCCTGCTACACGCTGCTGTCGTCCACTAAAAGGGAGTTACAGAAAAGATGGACCCAGTCTCTTCTCAGAGGCGCCTGGTAAAAGGATGAAGGGCAACAGGCACAAGTTACAAATTCTAACTGGTATTAAGAAAAATGTGCCAATGTTCCTCAAAATGAGGATGATCAAATGCTTCAATGGGACCCAGAGGAATGGGAGAAATACTCCTTCCTGGAGAAGAGTCCTCCTTCCAGAATTCAACTGGACAAGGACCTGAGAGACCTGACCTAACATCAAAACTGACCCTGCTTTGAGCAGGGACCTCACAAGGTCCCTCATAACCACCGTTATTCTGCAATCCCACGTACCACACAGATGCGGGACTCCAGGTCAGCAGAGACAGAGAGGGAATGAAAGATGTAGTGACTTGGGTCGTAATAGAAGTCTACTTCATCTAGCTGCAGGACTGGTGGAGAGAACTTCTCAAAGCCATCAGGGAACCTGAGAAGGCAGAAAGAGGTGAGAGAAGGCCAGGAACTTCAGAGACCCTAATCCCAGACCCCAGGTGGCAAGGGGGGCTCCCTACCAAGCAGAGCCTCTGGGAAGGATGGTCACAAGAAAGGGACATGGATCTGCAGCCTTGGGCCCAGGAGGGAACCCAGCCTGAATGCAGGAGCCTGTCTGGGCTCCCTATCAGAGAGTAAGGCTGGCCCGCAGGAAGGGGTGGTTATTCCAGCCAACACAGGGCCCAGGAGAAGCTCATGTCAGAAACGAAGCCAGGTGGCCTCCAAGCAAGGGCTCAGGGGACACTTACTTCATCATCACCTCAGACTCCTTGTCCACAGGTTTCAGCTCTGGCCTGTGAGAAGAGAAGACACATAACCAAGGTGCCTTGCACTGGAGGTCTGTTCCCACACCAGAAGCCCAGATTGTCTTAGCTCTGTGGCACCCCATCCTAGACAAAGCCTCTGGACCAGAAGCAGAGCATCCAAAGCCCAAACCAACACCTGTATCTCCCAGGCACCCTGGAGACCTCTGTTTCTTCCCAAGAGCACTGCCCCTTCCCCAGCTTCAGAGAGGAGCAGGACAGGCACTCACAGCTTCTCCAGCAGCTTAAGCTTGCTCTGCACTTGGGACGCCCGGTTGGCATTGTAGCGAAAGCGGTCGATGAAAACCTACAAGACAGAAAATCATCAGAGAGCCATCAGTCCCCTTCAGCCCCAGCCACCCCACTCTGTTGCCAAACCTCCTGCAACAATACAGCCACATCCATGGGTCTACAGCATGGAGAATGGGACAAGGCTGGGAGAAGAGAGTCCCAGCACTACTGGCTTCTTCCAGTACCTGGATGTGCTCGCGATACTGCTGCTGGGCTTCATACTCTCGCTGCTGGTTCTTTAGCCGCTCCTCCTTGATCTTCATGAAGTTCTCAAAGTCCCCACGGTATGTGTCCAGCCGTTGCGAGTGCAGGTGGATGATATCCGTGGCCACCGCGTTCAGGAAGTTCCTGTCGTGGGACACCACGAGGATGGTCGACTGCCAGGTCTGCAGGAGACAGCGAGAGGGAGGCTTGAGCACAATCAAGCCAGAAGGCAGGGCTTGGTCCCACCACCCAGCAAGGTGAGACACCAGCCTGCAGGACATCTCCATCCCTTGCCCTTGTTCTGTCTCAGGGCCTCCTGCTACCCCCTACCTGCAGGTAGGTCTCCAGCCACAAAATGGCCCTCACATCCAGCATGTTTGTTGGCTCTACGGGAAAGGAAAGAGGCAGTGAAGTAACGAGGGATGAGGATGGCTGGACCACACTTTCTTACAGAGGAAAGGCTAGCGATCAGCGTTGTGTGCGGAGAAAAAGATGTTGAGTGGGGACCTTCTCCCCCACAGCTGAAGGGACTCACACATGTAGGGTGTGATGGGGTCCGAGCGCAGGGGTCGAGGCTCAGCCAGGGACACTGCCCCCAATCCATACCAGTACCCAGACCCTGATGCCCAGCATCAGCGTCTTGCACAGACCCCTGACCCAAGGTGGGCACCTTCAAGCTCCAGAGCATGGGCTGGCAGCCAGGGCATATCACAGAGACAGGCGAGGGAAAGGGACCACTTAGGACAGGACGACAAGCAGACCACTCAGCTGGGGCACGGCGCAGAGCTCTGCCGAGCACAGCAAAAGAGGCCGCCCGAGCAGACCTCCCGGCACCTCCGCCAGCCCTGCCCAGGGAGCACCAACAGCCCTGCCAGCCCAGCCCCGACACGCAGGGCTATTTTGAGCAGACAGCTAAAGGCCGTGGTGCGTTCCCAACCCAGCAAGGGCACAGGCAGGCCCAGCAGCGGTGCTGGAGGGGACTGGCAGTATCGACTTACCATCCAGCAGAAGGAGATCTGGCCTAGGAAAAAAAAGACATAGGTATCAGAAGCAAATGGAGCACAGGGTCAACACAGAGCACGTTTCACCACATACACACAGCTGCGGTGCCTCCAATGCTCCCAACCCTGAGAGTCTGAGACAAGAGGAGCCCCAGGCAGCACCCTGCAGCATAGACAGCAAGGAGGGTTAACCCCATAGCACGAAGGCCTGGACACCAACCTGGCAAACAGGGCTCTGGCTAAGGCCAGTCTCATTCTCCAGCCTCCAGAAAACTCTCTGAGGAGAGAAGAGGTTGCAGAGAGTGGTTACTGTTTAATGCAGAACAACTCTGTTTGCCTGCCTGCTCCCCTGCTGCCCTTTTGGCCCTGCTGTCACCCAGAGGCAGCTTGTCCCTGCAGAGATCTTGGGCACAGCACAAGATCTGTGGTCCAGCAGGCAGGTGGCTTGGCACTCCTAGGGCAGGAGACCACATTGGATGGGTAGGAATAGACCCTCGCTCTCCCTCAGGGCTCCCCTCTCTTACAGCCACAGCAAGGTCTGGGGGCTCACTACAAACAGGGTTCCCCAGACCCATTTCTGATGTGATGCCCAAAGCTCAGAGACTTACTTGGTTGTCTGTTGTTGCATCTTTGCATTAAAGCCCAGCCCAGCAAGAATGACGGACGCCCTGGGGAAAAGGGGAGAGAACTGGAATCCAGCTGTGGCATCCAATGGCAGAGCACAGTCCGAGGTCTCGGCCCCATGGCCACTGAGGGGACTCTGCTGCACGGTTTAAACTCGTTCTGGTGCAGGAAAACCTTCTGCACACTGAAGAGCAGCGCTCGGCTGGGAAATGAAGCCCAGTGAAGCACTGCATGTACATAAAGTCTCAGGAGACTTGCAAGAAGCTTTTAGCTCTTTGTCCAGGAAGGCAGTCACTACTACCACCATCCCAGAAACGTTCCCCAGGCACCAGGCACACAGGGAGGTCCAAGAGGAGCAGCAAAAACAATATAAGCCATTTGGGACAAAAAAAAAAATTCCTCTGGCTTTGGAGGGCAGCTCAACTACTAAGCCAGCAGAGCTATGATAGAAGAGATAAGAGCAGTAGGGAGAGCCCCTGTCCCCACCTGCTGGATCCCAGGGACACAGCATCATCCTTCCGTGCCCCAAACCACTGCCCAGCTCTGGCAATGCCAACAGACAAACAGGTCTGTCTCACCTTGCTGGGGCCTTGTCTGCCTCAATCTCCTCCAGCTTCGCGTAGATCTCAGATAGCCTGGCACCTTCTGTCCCTTCTCCCCTGGGGACAAAGAGGAGTGTGTGGAACTAACCAGTGCTGGGAAGAGGTTTATCTTCCCAAGCAGGAAGGACTAAGGTGGGCAAGATGCAGACCAGCCCTGAGGGAGCCCTTTGTTTGAAGGGAGAGACCTCAGAATGAGACCTCGTGGTCAAGAAGCCATAGAAGGGCTGGAAATGCAGCGGCAACCTCTCACCTGCCGGCGTTCACCTTGGCCGTCAGATCCCTCTCCTCCCGCAGCAGGCCCTCACGGGTGGTGTCACACTCCAGCACACTCTGCAGCGCCGGTGTCTCATCCCCTGCCACCTCCTGCTCCACATGGAGGATGCTGATGTGCGACGGGATGCGCAGGCTCCGGCTGGCGATCATCTTCAGCAGCGTGGTCTTCCCCAGCCCGTTCCTGCCCACCAGCCCGTAGCGCCGCCCAAACGCCAGGTTCAGGTCTGCTCCCGCCAGTAGGACACTAAAGCACGAGGACAGGCAGGTACCTAGTCATACTGCCCCATGGAGAGGGAGATAACCAGCAGCCACCTGCCTCCAGAGTATTTCAGGCTGCGTTAGAGCCAAGCAACCATCACAGATTTCTCCTGCCCAAAGCCAACAGGGTCAGGTGCCCACGTTGCTTTCTGACCTTTCTCATGCTCTCTGTAACATCACAACCACTCTCCAGTCCAGTCTCAAAACCCCACCCAGGATCTGTCCCACCTCCCCGTCTGCACTCACCGCTCACCGAAGGACACATCGAAGTTCTCAATGCGCACATCATATGACTTGTTTTTGCCTGATGACTCCATGCGAGTCTCCTTCTTGCTGGCAGCTTGGCTGGCAGATGCCTCCTCAAGGACCCTAGGGGCAAACAGAAGACAGAGCAGGGGGCTCAACAGGAAAGCTCTGGTACAGCCAGATCCCAGCCATGCTCAGCAGAATGGGATGGGGATGCTCGAGGCGTTCTCCACACTCACAGAGGGCCAGATGACTTCAGGGAATCTCGCTCCATCCTCTTGTCCTGCTTGGCTTTCAGCCTGGCTTCCGCCTTCTCCAGTTTCTTGGCATTCACCACCTGGGGCACAGAACAGAGAGTTTGAAGAAGACAGCACATCTTCAGCAAAAGCCTCAAAAGCCCAACGCCAGGAGAAAAGAGATCAGTCAATTCCTCACGCCTGGAAGGAAAGGAGGGAAGGCAGGAGGGAGGTAGGATGGGGTAATTGGACAGGTTCAAGCACATTTTGAGGAAGCTGATCAGGCCAGGAAGTCACTGAAGGAATGCTCATATGCAACAGTTCTGTCTCAGCGAGCCAAAGGCTCTGCTGACCCAAACGTACGGCCAGTTTCTGTAGTTCCAGGGACTGGGTCAGCAAGTCCCTTCAACAGCAGCAACCAGCTACCCCAGCGCCTCCTCTGTGACACCCTGCACCCACCCTCGTCCTGGACCGTGAGGTGTTTCCCTTCCCGACACATTCAACATTCGCCAGCTTGGAACAAACTCAGCTGACAGTGGATCAGTCACAACAGAGACAAAAAAACATTTAATTAAACCTGAAGGCAAGAAGGAGTCAAGCGTTTTAACCTGGCCTCTGGTCCTGGCCAGGCTTTCAGCCCACTTCAGCTTATTCCTGCATCAAGCTAAATATTTGTGGCTGACCAAGAATACTCCGAGATATTTGTAGGCAGCTCTGCAGCCACCGGAGCACGTTACAGACCCGCATACCGGACTGAAGAGCATCTTGTTACCAGAGCTGTGATCTACCTACGGACAGATTGAGTCACTCTGTAAACTGTATCAAGCTCCCTGAATCTCCCAGTAAGATATGTCCTCCAAAATTAAGAGGCCTCCCAAGGCTTTCTCTGAATTGTCTCCAATTTTTCTGAAGATCCTTTTTGAGTTGCAGACACGAGAGCCAGAGAGTAAACCCAGCAGCAACTACTCTGGTGCCAAAACCAGCAGTGGCTGCCAGCTTTCACTTGAGACTCCCATTCAGACACGCGGGATCACGTTAGGTCTTGGCCTCCAAGAGAGAGGTTCCCGTTCTCGATATGTTACTCCAGGAAGGGAGAGCTCTGTAAGAGACCAGCCTGGCAGAGAGACTGCCCACCCCGTGTAGCCACTGGCAGCGGCTTGGCAGATGCACAATCACACCTCACCTGCACTCAAACTTTGACATGCTCAACGTGGAGGACAAGTCACATCACTCCCGAGCAGTGATACACTTCACCCGTAAAGATTTCTCATTTCTTCCAGTCATGGATTGTAACCACTTCCAAACTTTTCTGCTCCGACTTCGGTTTCTCACAGCATGACAACCTACAGCCACCTCTAGACCTGGGCTTACAACCTCCCTGCAGTAGCTCTCTGGAAAACGGCTGCTCCCTGCTAACTCCCCACCTGTAACATCCCAGTGTCTAACCATCGGCCAGGATTTTATTGCTCACTGAACGTGGTAAGATGTCATCCTATTTTCTCAGAGGTCTTACTGTATAAGCCAAAGGTCCTTGCCAAACTCAGAGAAGCTTCACTCTGAGCACCACCGCTGCATCAACCACGCTTTGAAGCTTATTAAGAAATTACAGCAAAATAGATCTTGTCAAATTAACAAGTCGTTAACTCCCGTTGAGCCTCTACCAGACCAAGGTCAAGAGTTCCCCAAATTACAGCATCCCTGACAAGGAGGAGTAGTATCCCCTGCAGCTGCGTCCCTAACCAGGACGGCCGCCTGTCCTGGCGAGGACCAGGTGATCGGAACAGGGCACCTGCAGCCCCACGCAGTGGTTGCTCCCACCGGGTGTGCTGGCTTCTAAGCAAGGGCACGGCCCCCTACTTACCGAAGTCTGGCCTCTCTTCAGCAACAGCCCTGGCAGCAGGTCCACGCTGGCATCCGCTGCAACAAGACAGATGGGATGGTGACCACATGCTCCAGGGAGCCTCCACAGAGTGCTGCCTTAATGGCTGCCCAGGACTGGGAACGACTGCTCCCGATGGGACGAAGGAACCAAAGGGTGGCTCCTCTCCTACCACCCCAGCCCACCCTGCGGGCAGCTGGGCACTGCTGGCCACAGCTCAGCAGCGGGCAGAAAAAGAGGGGTGCAACGGCACAGGGCGGGGGGAACCGCTCCCCAAGGTCAGGCACGGACACGCTCAACACCCCGTGCCCGTCCTCCCCAACAGCACCCCGACAGCAGGGTGGGAGCTGCAGGGGTGACCCATGGGGCTGGGGGTTCTCCCCGCAGGCACCACTCACCGTACCCATCGGTGATCTGGGAGAGCTGGATGGGGGCATCCAGCAGCACCTGGCTGCAGCGCTGTGCCCGGCCCTCGTCCCTGCGAGGAGGAGGAGGAGGGTGAGGAGACGGAAAGCGAGGGTGAGGAGGATGCGAGGATGATGGTGCGACCCTTACAGCTGCAGGGTGTTGAAGAGCCGCTGGCAGATCTCCCGAATGGCGCCCTCGTCCTTGGCGTCCTGAGACACCTCCCGCAGCAGCTCCCCCACCGCCTCCACCAGCTCGTCCACCGACTCGAAGTCCGAGCCGCCGTCGTGCAGGATCCCTGCGG
>VWZK01022279.1:841712-904430 GCA_013396935.1 Baryphthengus martii | reverse complement strand
TCCGCGCAGAGAGGGGGGTGCTCTAGGAGAGCGGGGGCGGGTGGGGGGCTTCCCCCCCCTCCTTTTAAAAGCAAAGTAATAGTGTGGGCGGTCAGAGCAGGGGTACGCGGTGGTCGGTTGGTTTGCTTGTGTGGCTGGGCCGCGTCGCTGCTCCCGCCCAGCCACCCACTCACTGGTTACAGGCAGAGGGTCCCGGGCCCAGGCTCTCTTACAAAGGTGCTTTGGCCCTTCACTTACCAGGCGGTGCCCTCCTTGTCCTCAGCCTCAAAGCCACGTCAAAACAAAAACCTTGTGTTTTTTTAACCCCTCTCAGCTGCTCCCAGGGAAAAGCCACAGAAGTTCTCTCACCAGGCAGGGGCCTGGCCCTGCCTTACCGCATAGGTCAGGGCAGCTCACCCCCAGGTTTTGGTGAGCCAGCACTGGGGACAAAGCCCAGGGAGCTGCAGCTACAATCACTGCTGGAAACAAAAGCCCTGGCTTTTTCTTTCCCATTACTGACTCCCCAGCAGCCCAGGCCTGGGGAAGCAACAAGAGCAGGTCCCAAGACACTCTGGCCTAGAGCCCAGCCCAGGCTCTTGCAGCACAAGTCCCAAACAGCAGCACAGGCAGCCTCCTCCGTTCTACATACTTTATTAGATTGAGCTGGACAAATCACAAAGTGTACAAAATCGAGACCACACTACCAGAAGCAGGATTGTGGGAAGCAGCAGCATTCCTATGGCCCAGAAGCGTTTGGTAGAGGTGTGGAGAGGGCAGGTAGCTCTTAAAGCCACCCACATTTAGGACAGACCCTGCTCACATACTGACAGAGCTCAGCTGACCTGAACTCCTGGGAGTTTGGAAAGGTCAGACTGCCTCAGGCCAGCAATGGGTGGGGGTAAGTGCTCCAAGGACCTGAAATGCTGTGCTACCCACATACACACCAGCAAGAGCCTAAACCCTCATTTTTGGTCACAAACCTTTCCATGGCAGGACTCTATACTGACGACTTTGCAAGAAATATAAGGTGGTGGTGAGATCTGGTGAGCCCACCATCTCTTCTCTGGTGGAGGCCTGACAACCTCACCACCCCAGGCATCTCGGACTGGCCAGCAACATCTACCACAACAGCAATAGCTAGTACAGAAGCCAGGGTAACTTCAACTCAGATTTGTCCAGCCTATGTTTAGGTCTATTCTACGAGTACATATGCACAAGAACTTCAAAAATACTAGGATATGATGCAAGTAGTGAGACACCAACAGAAGAGGAGTTTAATGGTGGACGTTCCCTAGAAAGATCACGAGAGGATAGGAGTTAGACTAGCCCGTCCCCACCCTGGGACGGGGAGCAGGAGGCTGACTGCATCCCTGCACACGACTGGGTTCTGAACCTCGGCTGCGGAGCGGGTGGTAACTGAGCATGGGTGGGCCAGTCTGCTCCCAAGGTGAGCCACAGGGTCTTTCAATCTGCGTAGAGGGGCCAGGCAGATGTTTTCTCTGAATGTAGCTGAAGACTCAGGAGAGGCGGAGGATGGCTTGGAGAAGAGAGAGCCTGCCAGCCTGCTGGGGCTAGCATCTGGTCTCATAGATCCCGCTCCTGCCGATGTACCTCACCCATTTGATCACATCATGGTCACTGTAGTTCAGCTTTGGCTCAAAGACTTTCAGGTAGCGCACCTTCAGACCAGAGGGCGCGAACGGGACCTATGGAGAAAGGGAAAGATGACAGAGGGACAGAAGGGTAAGATGCTCTCCATACACAAATGCCTGAGAACCTCAGGCTATGCATCTAGAAATGGACACCAAGAGCCACTGTTCCATTCCCTTCTCCCTGCAGGTGACAGACTTTAGTGGCTCCAAGGGCCATTTTCTTCCATTAGCTTTGTACCTGCCTGGTCTCATGTTGGGAAGAGTCACTGCCCTGATTTGAGCTACAGCAGAACTAAGTCTGTTCAGCAATTTTATTTCTCAGCTCAGTCCCTAAGTAACTGCACTATCTGAAGTCAACAGCAGATTCTCACAGTGTCTGCTTCTCACAGTGATAACACTTGATGTTTATGGTTACCACCAAGGACTGGTGTGTGCAGAAAGGCTCTTGCTGATACTTGCTCCTGGGCAGACCAAGGTCACTGCTAAATCTTGTGTGTCACACTGGGGGTACAGAAAGTAAAAA
Organism: Baryphthengus martii; assembly: GCA_013396935.1. Classification (NCBI taxonomy): domain Eukaryota; kingdom Metazoa; phylum Chordata; class Aves; order Coraciiformes; family Momotidae; genus Baryphthengus; species Baryphthengus martii. The sequence continues at coordinate 902,276 of VWZK01022279.1, read as the reverse complement.
GCTGCACCTGCAGATAGAAGCAGACAGGACAGAGTACCCTAAACTGACCAACAAGGGAATTCCATCCCATACATGTCATATTCAGTATAAAACTGAGGGATCATCAGTCAAGCCTCTTCTTCAATGTCTGGCATTCAAGGAGGACTCTGTCCATTCTGCCTTCAATCCTCATCCACGTGCTCCTGAACCCAGCTTCTGAATCCAGTTCCCAGCTGCCACTTAGGCCAGTCTGGGACCTCCCCAGTGTCTGCTCCGCAGCATCAAAGGGTGATATAATTGCCATTAGGGGAGTTAGGTTCAATACCAGTTTTGTATATATTTCATTTTATTGTTATTTTCATTAAAGCTGGTTTAGTTTTTCCAATCCGTGTCTCTCCCTTATTCCCTTTCTTTTCCCCTTTGGGGAGTGAGAGGGGTTAGAGAGCACCTGTTATAGGTCCAGCAGATGGCCCTAACCCTAAACCTTGACAGTCACACATCAGCTTGGGACAGGGAGCACTGCATGCTGTGCAATCTCTTGAGGACAGAAGGGAGCAGACTGACAAAGCTTCCCTACGGTTAACTGGACACTGGACGGCAGGCAGTGACTCACCTCAAAGTTCATGGAGATTGGGGGTCGAGCCCACTTCTTCTTGTCATTGGTGGGCAGCAGCTCAATCTCCGCACTGATCTGGGATTCCTTCATTCCAGCCATACGTTTTATCCTGTCAGAGAAAGCCCAAAAGTGAGAAGGTGCCCAAGATTACTCTCCCCTTTACTACATGCGCTCAGGGCAGAGAGGAGCACTGAACAGACACTGCCTCCACCAGGCCCTGCCCCTTCAGCACCTCAGACCCGCCACATGCACTTACTTCCAGACAATGGCATTCTCACTGGCCTTGTACTTTGCCTTCCCTTTCATACAGATGACCTGCACTCCACTGGTGTTGAGGGGCGTTGGGATCCGGACCTGGAAGGCAGAGCCTGGTGAGCAGGGCAAGGAGACTGCAGCACAGGTGCTCTCTGCAGTCTCAGGAGACCATCATCCATCCTGGACCCCCTGGCCTTCTCTCCCCCATCTCAGGGTCCAGAGAACAGCAGCTACCACAAGGCACCCCAGACTAGGTCTCCACTCTCTTCCTTTGAAGTAAAAGTTCAAACACACTTTCAGAATGCACACAAGTGCATGAGGAACAGGGCAGAGCTCTCCAGCTCAGGCTGCAGGAAACACGGCCGGTGTCAGGCAGATGAGCTCAGGAAGGACATGGGACTGGCCAGGGACATCTAGCTGCACCAGGCTCTGGACAGCCCAGTTTTGCAGCAAACAGCCTCTCCCAAAGGGGACTAAGCAGCAGAGCCACCCTTAACCTACCTTACACTGCTCATAGCCTGCTGCCTGCCTGACATACCATGATCATCCAGATAGAACAAAAATCAACTTTTCACAGTGCCCAAGACATTGAGAGAACAGTTGCCGCAGGGAACAAGGCCTCTGCCAAGGTGGCTGTGCAGCTGAAAACGACTCCCACCTTCCTACTCCATAGCAGTTCCCTTCCACAGCACAGCAGCACCACACATCTGTGAGAGACTCGGTTCACTTAGTCTTGTACAAGCTTGAGGACTCATCTGTGAAGACTCCCACAGGGGACAAAGTAGAGGCACAATGCCCAGGCACAAGAGACTATAGATTTTTATTCTCTTACCTCTATCTTCTGGGCCAGCAAGGAAGGCTTGAAATTTGATTTGATCACCACCTTCACTTCAAGCTTGGTCCTACCCACCTCCCGCACCAGTGGGATCACACGGAAGGGAAGGATAATGTCCTTAGTGGTTCGGTATCTGCAGAGATGGAAGCAACAGTGAACTCTGAGGAGGAGTTAACCCCCTTACGGTCTCAAATTGTACCACCTTCCTCAAGAAATAGCTTCTGCATACAGGGAACAGTTTAGAAATATCAGCCAGAAAGAAGCAGCAGGCACATTTGTACTGCCACAGGGCAGCAATGGTTTCTTGAGTCTCAACTTTTATATCTGCTTCTTGCAAATGGCCCTGTTCATGAACATCGGTTTAAAACACTAAAACCCCCCAGATACAGCAAGTTGAAGGGTGGGGAAACCCACATCCAACACTATGGTGGTGGCAAAGAAAACCACACAGCTGGGTTTCTACAACATTTGTAACAGAAGGATTTGTGGGACTCCCTACAAATTCCGCTCTGAAAACAAGGCAGTGAGTGCTGCAATTAGTTAGATGCTCAAGGGCTGCAAGTCTGCCCAAGAGCAGCAACACTACAGTAGCAGGAAGCAGATGCCAACACCAGCCTGTTCATCCTCCAACACAGTACCTCATGAGCTCAAACTCTCCATCTGGTGGAATGAAGCTGATGCTCCTCTCAGAATCAAACTTGCTGAGCCTCACGCACTGGTGGAAAGTGCAGTCGTCGATGGCGATTGACTGTTTGCCGCTAAAAACACAAGACACAGTTAAACGAGTGCAAGCTACAAGTCCCGGTATCTTGGTGCAGTCAAAGTCTGCCCAGGCAGAAACTACTCTACAGAGCACGGCGCCATCGCAGGTGTCCAGGAAATGGGGTGGGAGGGAGAGATTTAGGGGACAGCAGCCTCTTGGCTCAGACTTTCCTTGTTTCAACACCACAAAAATAATACTTCGGGAAGCTTGTTTGAAAGAATCTTCTCACTCCTCTTCCCAAAGAGGAGAGAGATGAAAGGAGCACCGTTCTGTCATAGCCAGCAACACAATGCTTGGGTCTGCTGGCCACAGCACTTCAGTACTGCAAAGGCAGCTCTGCTGGCCCAAGTCTTCTCGCAGCACAGTTCAAAAGAGAGAAAACACTTTCCTGTCCACAAAGCTATCTCACTGCCACAGAGCCAGGGTGTGCCAGGTTTGGGGTCTTCCTGCTCAGAAATCACTTCACAGCTGTTGATTTCCACAATGGTAGCAGGTGGATCGATCTTGAACCAATTTGTCAAAGACTACAACATTATGCCAAGTTTGCATCTCTCACTTCTAAAAATCTACACAGCTACTGTCTGTCCATCTGGGTGCACTGGCCTGTCCTGCCAGCACTGACCTTGTGCTGGGTTCCAGTCTCTGAGAACACCTTCCTTGCTACAGGTACCAAGGTCAGGCAAGAACTTTCAGCTACCAAGAGGGACGAGAACAAGGGAAGGCAGTAGCACTGGAAGAGGCAGCAGTGTAGCACTGATATCTAGGCTGACTCAACTGCTGGGAGCAACAGGACAACCGTGCAAGTGTGCAGAGATAGTACAAGAACTACAGGCAGCTTCACCTGTCCTGGGAACCACCATTACCTGCTGAAATGGGAAGCAGACCAACTCCAGGCTGACTGGCTGTTGAGTTACACAGAGCAGCAGTGTAGCTGGTGCTTCAGAAGTGGGAGTTAATCTTCTCTGATCTGTTGGCTAATGTTGGCTGTTATCTGGGCAACAAGTTCCCATTTCTTTGGAAAACTGCTGGGAAAGTCCAGCTGCCTAGCGTTGCTCCAGGTTTCAGGTAGAACTACTCAAGGTTTGGCACTGCCATGTGCTAGATGCCAAAAAGCACCTGGCAGCAGCAGTTCCTTTTGGTCACCTCATAACTAAATGCTTCTGGAAAGTAACATCTCCAGGCTCTTGCCCACTGGTGAACCACAGCTGGGGAGAAACACCTGGCAAAAGCCATTGTCCATCTTGCTTCTGTAACTCAAGAAAATAGCACATTTACAAGCAAAGGGCACAGCAGCTTTGGGCCAGTGTTACTGACTCTGCAGAGGTCTACACAAATGACATTTTCATTGGAGAATATCCCCACTGGGCAGCCACCTGAGGCTCATCCACTTGACTAGCTAGGCTCAGGGATAGGGAGGATGGCTTAAAAGGTGACAGTGAAGTGATAGCTCTTGGCTTGGTTCTGAGAGAAAAGGCAAATAGCAGCTCAGCTCTGTTTACAGGAACCATCATGGAAAGTGTCTGAGATCCAAGTTACATGCACAAGTCACACAAAGCAAGAGACAGGGGGAGCGCAGAGGGCACACACAGCTGAAGCAGGTTATCTACCTTCCCAATTCACTGGGGGTCAGCAAAAAAAAAAAAAGAAACAAAACAACCAAGAGAAACATAGTTGAGTTCCACATGGTTAGTGAGAGAAAAGTGGCATTTGCTTTTATCTCTTCACCTCAAACGGGAAGTCTGGAAAAGGCATAACACCTCTTTTCAGCCTCGGTGTGGGTACCGACCAAGGTGCAGCTGGGTTCCTGGGAGGGATGAGCCTCTAATCCACAAGACCACTGCCCACTAGTTTGTCAGCAGGAGGGGTCACCCAGTGTTAGATAGTCAGCTCCTCCAGTTGCGGAAACAGCCCAGGAAGAGCAGGGTAAGGCCAGAGGGGTTCCTTCTCTGTTCTGCACTACTGCTGCATCCTAAGAATAAAAGTCTCTGTGCTGACTAGAACTGCTAGACGCACAAATTCTGGGGAGAAAAAAAAATAATCCATCCTGGGGAAGTGTTCCAGATGCTGGAACTCCACACTTAACACTATGTCTGAATCTTAATACATGAGGAGCTGTAGAGAAGCCCTCTGTATTGAGGCCCTCAGGCAGTTAGCTTGTATGACAACTGACCTACCCACAGAAAAGTTAACAGTAACATCTGAAGGGGAGAAAGGATCAGCTTTGTCTGTCAGATCAGAAAAGCTGTTGAGTACTGTCCTTTCGTAAGAGTCCCTGGTGCCAATCGGCTTTTACCCCAGTGCTTCTTACCTTTTCCCCGTTTCATCCGCAGTCCCTTTGCCCTGTTTTTCAATGACAATCTTGTCATTCATGCCAAACTTGCACTCTGGCATTCCACTCAGGTAACTCTTCATCACCACTCTGCCAGAGACGTGAGCACTCAGAACCTGACCTGGTGTAGAGAAGGGCACAGTTCAGAATACTTACTTAAGTCCCCACTCACAAATCTGGGAGGAGAGAAGGATGCCAGCTCAACACCTCCTCCTGCTCACCCTGCGGGGACATCAAGAGATTCACGCTCTCCAGCACATCGAGAAAGAGTTCATTGCGACGGTATTTGATTCCTTCACGTCTCCATCCGATCTGTCCAGTCACCTGGCTGGTGATTTGGGACTGCTCTTCCTTAGTCTGAAGGGAAGAAATGTCATCTTAGACCTCTAGACAAACTCAAAGACCAAGAAATCCCGCTTTAAATCTAAGAGCAGCCCACTTGCCATTTATTACACACAACAGTTTTTGTCAGTGAGATACAGGTGCTGTCACACCCACCATGATTTGGTCATTCTCTCCTCAATACAGCAAATCCTCTGCCTAACTAAAAATTGGTCATAACTGCAGGAAAGGTTCTTCCATTTTCTTAGTCAGTGCATTAGGTTACATCTAGGTGCAGGGAGGCATGGGCTCCATCAAGGACATTCAAATAATTTCTCATACTGTCACATCAATCCATGTTCAGCAGAGCAGCAGCTGACAGGCCAATTCACACCCTTATCCAACATGAAACCCTAGGGCCACAAGCCAGCGATTCCCAAGGACTGCTCTCTAATGACTGCAGCCACTGGAGTGACACATCAATACTAACCTAACACGCATCCAACAGCAGCCAGGCTCTGAGCCTCCTCAAAGCACTAAGGGCTGTACTGAGAGGCACGGGAAGGTTTCCTACCTGGTGCTACAGGTGGGGTCCAGTCACACGCAGAAAGTCAAGAAGTAGATGTAGAGCAGCAAGTGCGATGCACACAGGGTTAACAGGCAAGCAGGTCATTAGCAAGAAAAGGGAGGAAGGGAGAAAGAGGCAGGTTAGGCTTAAGGCTACCTCAGGACAGGAACAAAGCAGGCCAGCTCACCACTAATTAGGTAGCTAATTAGCACAAACAAGATGAGGGGCTTTAGCTCCCCTCAGGAAACCCAGCACTCCCAGCAGTAAAGTGGCTTCTCAGACTTGGCCTATTATGCACCAGGCAGGCAAATAGAAGGCAGAGCAGAGGGAGTAGTGGCAGGCCAAGTTCCACTCCAGTAATGTTCCTACACAGAGCAGACTCCTTATAGTGCTGTGCCCGAATCAAGCCCTAGGTGTTTACCATGGTGCGGATGCCCCATCTACAGGAAGTACCAGGCACCCAAAGCTGCAGGTATTTTAAGCCTGGGTCCCGTAAAAAGTTTGTATCCTTGTTAGTTCTGCCTCTTCCACGACCACGATGGCACAAGGCAAAAGTGGGCTCTGCCACAGCAGCTCGCACCGGGCCCACAGGGTGGCAGTGCATGACCTCGGCTTGAAACCAGCGGTGGCAGTTTCACACACGGTCTTGCCACAGATGTGGTCACTTCCTCGAGCAAGCAGAACCATTACTGTAGCATCTAAGAGACAGAGTTCCCCTGGGAGCTGCCCAGGTAAGTGCTCAATGTAGTACAAAAGACCTCCCTTGCCTGCCCCGCAAAAGAAAGCCTCTATCTGCCTTGTTCAATTCTCAAGAGGAACCAGAGGCACTCATACAGGTAATACCCAGTTCTCTGGTTTCCAGAGAGACGTCGGTCATGTGCTGACGTTCCCATCTCCTGCGACAGCATCAGTGTGATGAACCTCTGCTGGTCACTACAGAAAGTAACTGGATGGATCTGGAAGCAGATGCCTGGGCCGTGCTGAAGCTGAGATCACCCAGCAGCATGAGTGTTCCCAAAGGAGGGACTAATGGCACCAATGTCTGAAGTTTCTCAGGACTGCGAGCTTCCCTGAGCTGGACGAATAAGTTAACTAAAATGAGACAAAAATATCCAACCTGTTGTACTCATCTGCCAGCCTACTGACCAGGTTAAAGGCAGACAGTTTCCAGCAGGTTTCCTGGGCTCTTGCAGCTGGTGACAGCCCTCTCCTCACTTTCAAAAAAAAGTAACACTAGCATTACAGCACTACAGTGTGTCTAAGGTTTTGGGGAAACGCTGTAACTAAGAGCTGACCAACTTGCACTCCCAGAAAGCATTCCGAGAGGAAGAAAATTACAGCATTTATCTAGTTAATGAAGCTGAAGACAGAATCTGAAGAGTGACAGAGTACACGGAGCACAGCTTCACTTCAAGCTGTAAGAGCAGGTTTAGCCTCTGCTGGAAGAAGATATCTGAGCCGATGTCTGCATCAGTTCTGACACAGGACATCTGCACAGCCTGCAGTCCTGCTGTTTGAGCAGCGGGCTACTTCATCGGGTAGGGACTAGAAGTAAAACCATGTTTCACATCAGCACCTTTTAAAGTCTGTGTGCCACACCACCCCATTGTTCCCAGAGCACAAGGGTACAACACAGCAATACCAGACCCACTTTAAAAGAAAAAAAAAAGACAAAGAAAAAAACATTAAAGTTTTGTATTCCAAGATCATCAGCCCTGGGAAGACCACTGTAGCCATACAGGGTGGGCATTCAGAGCACAGCAGTTCAGCAAGTCCCAGATCTTTTGTTGAGGACAAAGTAAAAAAAGCTAAGCTTGGAAAGTTTGCCATAACTGGATTTTGTTCCTTAAATTCAGCAGGATACAAGCCCAAGGAAAGTACTATCAGGAATAAGGGACAAGGGAATATGGATGACAGGCTACCCAGTCCCAGATTTTTGTCCAAGGTTCCTGTCAGAAGTCAGCTCTCAGTGAAGGAGGAGTTGGAGACTGGATGTCCCAGAGAGCAGACAAGGAAATACAGCAAGTACTGTTTCAGTTGTCGCCCTTGCTGTGCCTGGAAAGGATTACTTCCGCTTTTTGAACTGGGCTGCACTAAATGCCAACAGAAAGCAGAATAACTGCTTACTTCTGTAAAGTCCAACATCCTGACTAAATCTGCTGCTGGATGAAGCAAGATGCTGTGACAGTGGTTTGCACACTAACAGCATTGAGTTTGTTAGAACGGACAAAAGCAAAAAAAAGAGCTCGTGAGGAAGGAAGTGAGGGTGGGGGTTAGTTTAGCTTTCCTAGGAACGAGAGCTGACTCAGCTATCTTGAGTGCTGACTGCCCAAAATATCAGACTGCAGAAGGCCAGAGCAATTTGCCGTAGGGCTTAGGATGGGGGACTGAGACTGGATGCACTCCCATCTGCCCACTGACAGATGTGTGTCCTCTGGCAAAACACTGCTGTTCTGGTAGGAAATACGTTGAGATCGGGGCAGTTTCTCTCTCACCTTCGAGAGATGTAGCTAGTCTTGCTACTAGTAGATGAAAAGTTCGAAAAAGAGCTCTTAGGAAGTCAGTGCTGGTGAGCAGAACTGACAGAGCCTCCAGAGACTGTGACCTCTGCTCATCCTAAACAAGAAGAGTCACTAGGCAGGCGAACAAAGGTCTTATTTAGCACTTTACTTCTGTTTGTACCTTGGGGCTGCAGCTTCACACAGATCTCTGCTGCAGACAGCTTCACTACAAACTGACTTCCAGCTTTTTTCCTGACTCACCTGCTACAGAGGGGAAAGGACTGAATTTTAGGCTAAGTCCTCATTATGAGTCACACAGCTGTGTTAGATGGACAAGGTGAGAAATACTCCTTGGGGACATGAGAAACAGTGACTGTAACAGTCCTTTGGTTTCAGAGGTTAAGCATGAGCTGTCCAAGACAAGAGGCCTACTTCTGAGGGCCTCAGCCTGGAGTAGGATTAGAGCTAGTTTAAAACGCATTCCTAAAACCAGCCCAATTTAAGCATCTTTCCTCAGGTGCCCTGTAACTTCTACTTCCACGTAAACTTTGTCGCAAGGGTTAATACCATGCCAAATACACAGTAGAGATTCTCATCTCTAACATGAGAAAGCTCAGTCTGTGCTGAGGCTGATCTGCAAAGATGTTACAGGCAGCAACAGAGCAACAGCAGCTTCCTGACTGACAGCAAGATTCAGAAGGCTGAAGAATACTTAATTACAAGGCAGGCATGGAAGCCTGACAGCTCGAAGCACCAAAGGCTGGTGGAAAACAGATCTACACAGTGAGATTCACACACAGGAGAGCTATTTCCAGTTCAGCAGGTAGATTTCTTTATCCTCTGTCAGAAGTTGAGAGCAGAGGCTGAAGCCAGCAATCATTTACATGTGAGGGGCTGGTATTACCCTGGCTCAGGGCCCTCCTCCTGTGTCTTACCATGTGCCAGAGAACATGAGGACACACAAGTGCAGAGATACCCAGAATGAGATGCCACCAACCTACATCCCTGCCAGGGTGTTCCCAGTCTACTCAGACACCTCCACTGAGCACAAGTCCAATGCTTAGCTGGTAATTAAGACTGTAACTTTCTTGCACAGGCTTGTAGAAATTTAACCAGCAGATCAGTGCTGCACCCTGAATTCCTCTAGTTACCTGACTCTTGATGCCTTGCTGAGTGATGAATGTCTTCAGGGCCCCTGTTTCAGAGTTCTGAGGATAGCCAAAGTCCAGGATTTCTACAGAAAGGGTAAAAGAAGTTTGAATCAGAGCTGCAATGTATGAACATGCCAACCATGCTACTAACCATTCCTATAGGGAGAGCCAGTTAGCACACAGACACTGCTTACACATTCCATCTCTGCATAAGCTTCTGGAGCATTCCTTACCTTAGCCTCGCTAAATCATCTTCCCAGTGCAGTGGGAGAGAAGGGGTGATGGGAAGCTGTCCAACTGATGAATTTGCTGGTTTTTAAATACAACCACACTTCAGAACTGTCAACTACTCTGACCATGCACAGAGGGCACACTGAGGAGTTTTTCCAAAAACATCCAAGGCTACAATAAAGAGCGTTTATCCAACAGCAGAACAATCTATCTTCACAGCATTTTCTTTAGGTTTTGATTTTTATTACATCTTCATAAGAAAATCAAAACCTAGGAAAAGTAACAGCTGAGTAGTGGCACTGCAGGATGGTCAGTGTGGGAGAAACAGATGTTTACAGACAGCTAGTGCACATAACACCTAATGTAACTAATGGGAGCCACGATCCACAGGAGGCTCTGGGCTTGAGATACTACCCACACTTCCAGTACGAGTGGCATCAGAAAGCAGAACAAGTCATTTTGAACCGTTACACGTGCTAAAAATACTTGAAGGATTATTCCAACAAACAGCTGAAGGTTTTAGAACAAAATGCAATATCACATAGCAGGTAAGGGGAACAGCTCACCATCCAGCAGCTCATAGATCAGCACAAAGTTGTTCTTGATGTTCTCTTCACTGATCTTCCCGAAGTAGGCAGTCATCACGTCACACATCTTGTAAAGAAACTCGAATACCATGGCAGCATTGACATTCTGCTTGGTGACAGCAGCCAGCCAGATGTTGGAACGCTTGACATGGAAGAAACTCGTGCGGGCGATGTTGGTGACAGGCGAGCGTACCTGCTGCCGTGCGTGGATGACATTGACGCGGAAGGCGTCGACGGCATTCCGCCTACGAGATCATCACCAAAGAGAAGTCAGCACAGCATATGTGAAAACAAGCTGGCTGCACAGTTCTGCTTCTGCTACTAGTCAGACACTGAACTACAGACACCAAGCTTGCTTAGGAAGGGCACTTCGGGGTGTCTCTAAGAGGGACAAGTGAAGGCTCTGAGCAGAGTTAGACGTTAAATTCTGCATGAACTAAAGGAAGAGGCAGAGCACCTCTGGTCTCCACGGAGCTTTGGACTATAGTGTAACTGTAGTCAGAAGGAGAAGCTAACCTCCACCTGGAGTCACGTAGCAAAGGAACCTTCCCTTCAATTAATTTTGCTAGCTCTCCCAATTGATTACCATGGTTGGAAATGAATACAGTAGCAGCTTATGGCTCAGAATAGTTTAGTTTTGACCAAACACCTAGTTACTGTCTACTCTGCATGCCCAGGCCTTCACACTCTTGTCCCAAAGCAAGCTGTGGTCTCCCAAGATATCTGCTGATGGCAGTTCCTCCCAGACATACCACTGAGAAAAAACAGGAAAACCTGCCCAAGTCACCTGACAGATGTCAGCACCCAGGTACAGCACAAAAGGGAGCTTTAGTTCTCAGATCCACCTCACCTCCATATCCCAGGCACCATGGAGGGCAGGCTCAAAGCAGCAAGCAGTATCGGGAACATTTTGGCTTTACAGTTGCACATGTCCTCTCAAGCCTGCCAGGCTTTAGAACAGGTCTCCTGCACATAGACTTAGGGTCCCCACAGTGCAAGGTGCTGGTAGCGCTGCATTAGGTGTACTGAGTGGTACATTATCATTTGCGATAAAGAGCTTCTGCACAGTGCTGAAAAGGTGCCGTGCAAGTTTCCCCCAGCTGCTGGCACCTTTAATTCAAACTGTCCGGACACTGGTGACAGGGAGCAAAACCCTCTTTGGGTAAACAGGGATGTCCAAGAAACATTCTGGATGCCAGTTCTTCCATACTAACGTTTCCTTATCCCATAGAAAAAAAGTCAGGATAAACTCCCCAAATTAACTCAAAGTCCACTAATTCTAAGAACACAGGAAGAAAGCCCGAGTGCTTTATATCACAAGACCAAGACTTGTAGCAAGAGTCTACACACCAAGCAAAGACTCCTCTAGCTGTGCTGTAGTACTCATGCTCTCAGACACCATGTAGAACAGGGGGTGGGTCTCCTGACTGCAGCATCAAGGTCACGGTGCTGATTATACACAGCTATGTTTGCGAGCGGACAGTAACAATATCCTCGCAGGCAAGGACACAGGCATACAAATGCTCATAAGCTTTGAGGGCTGTTAATCCAGCAGGCAGTTCCAAGTTTGAAAACTAAGGATACTGAAAGGAACATATGCTACCACAGCAGGTTTTTGTCTGCGTACATATGTAGAAGCTTCACCAGTAAACACGCTCCCCCATAAGGAAAATTCAGGCCTTCACATACTTCTCAGGTTTTTATTGCTCCAGAAGTTACATTAATATTTCATTTCTATCTTAGTTTTTTCATAAGAAAGTAATTTAATCTACTATAAAATAGCAGTATCTAAAAGCCCCACTCCTCCCAACCAATGAGTCTTGCAAGGAAAGTTCAGCTTGCTCTGGAGCATTAGCCCTCCCAGCCTCAAGTTCTAACCCGCTAGAACTAGTACCAGAACTATCAGACTGGTGCACCCTAGAGGAGAAGTCTCAGGTCAGTGAAGCTTTTCTAGCACACCAGCTGCCCACTGTGCAGTGCCAGTCATGGCCTACCACGCGTCTCTTACCTATTGCTACAGCAGCCAATGAGATGGGATGGACAGAAATGGCGCCAGCGGAGAAAGGAGGAGTGACAGCAACAAGAGAAAGGGTTAGAAACACACACACAAGGCACAATGAATCCAAAGAGATAAGGAGAGACCAAACAGCCCCCCCCCCCTTGTTCCTGGGCACAAAAGGCCAAGGTGGTTATCGGATGGACAGTAACCAAGCTGTGGCAGCAATGAAGCCCTCACAAGGCACAACGCTGACATGCCATGGTCAGGCTGCCAGCACAGACAGACTTGTCTTTGGCTTAATTTTAGGAGTAACCGGGAGTTTAGTCCAGATGAGCTGCATCCATATCACACCAGTGACACCCAGTATGCTCTGCTAATTCAGGCAGCAGGCCTTGGAGGGGGAAACCCCCAAAGCCTCCATCTGAGGCATCACCTGGGGACCATACAGTATCAGGTATCTTCTTCCCAGTCTGTCTCAGAAGAGTCTCAGTGGGCATTTCTATGATAGTACTATTTATTTGAAGCTGTTTGGGTTGAAGTTTTCTGGCTTGGTCCAGTCAACAGGAAATACAGCAAGTTTGATAAAGCTGGAGCACATCTGGAGAGATAGGGCACATCCTGCAGCCTCAGATACTGCTCTACCCAGCCTGCATTTTTCCCTTAAGGATCAAGAGCCATGAAGCTGAAGTGATGTATTAGAAGCTCAGAAATCAAATGCCTACTACTTTTAAAATGCATGCAGTTCATCATATAAGCTGCTCAGTTTCAAATAGCTTATTTTTATTAAATAGGTACATTCTGAAATGCAGGTTGGTTTTCCCAATGACTATGCCACCGAAGAGCAAGGCACCTGAAGATCACAGTAGAGCCCTCCATGGTATCCTGAATTAAATGCACAGCGCTTTGCTATTTTTTTTAAAGAGGCTGCTTATGCATGCAGCTAGCTGCTGTATGGACGGACACGCTACATGCACTAAAGCCATTCTAAGTAGCAAGCAGACAAGGTCCAACTTTTGTGGTACTTCTGCCTTTATCAAAGCTAAGAGAAGGGTTTCTTCATTGACCAGCACTTTGCTCGTGAACACCTGAGCTAGTGTGTGCTTACTTAGAGCCTTAAACTGTGTGAGGGGAGGGGTTTTCATAACCACGGGTAACCTTTAATCTCTCTCAACACATAGGTTGAGGCTTTAGAATGCTAAAGGCAAGTGCCACAACCCAGGAGTCAAGGGTCAATCGCCCAGAGCCCACATGAAGAGAAGCAGTGGCTGTACTGGGTTCCCACTCAGCCTACCTCCCAACAAGTTGAGTACGCTCAGCCCGCAACACTTCAGATGTACCATTTAGGAATTAAGAACCGTATAGTTTCTAGAAGGCCATCACCTGGTTGCTTGGTTAGAGGCAGACCTACAGGCTTGAGTATAAGCTGCAGTATCCTTTCCCTATTTCCCTATGAAATTAGGATACTAAAAGCTTTTAAGTAGACCTTGCATTGATGTTAATGTTCAGAATAGGAAATGGCAGATATCCAACTGCATTTGCTCACGGTAGAGCTGAAGATTCTGTTACTTGCTTGGGTCACAAGATGAGACATAGACATTTTAAGACAACTTGTTTTATAAGGTTATGTCAAAAAATTCCAAACGAGGTTTGAAGGCCTGTTTCAGAAGGAATCCAACACCTTGGGGAACAAGCTGGGTTAACAGCCAGCACCAGCTCCACCCAAGTCACAAGACTGACACTTTCACAGGAACTGAATGAGGATTTCGCTCAAGGGAACGCTGACTCCTTGAAGTGCTAGAGATCTGAATCTTCCTGGCACCTTTTGCCAAATGAAAAAAGTTAAGACAGGATCAGGCAGGAAATCCCATTTTCTAGTTTTGTCTGTCTGGCCAGCCAGAAGGAAGTACTTTATCACATACTGAACACAAGTAACTCACTCCATAAGAGGAATGAGCCAAGATAAAGAGCAAAAGAAGATCACTACATTAAAAAGATCTACTTCACTCCCCTGTTTACATCTCCACAGCCAGAATACTCTTTAATTTAAAGGCCTTCTTGAATAAACATCAGTTTGAGCACAACCCTGTCTTTAAGCGCTTTAAGTCTGCAAGTCACAAAAAAGATATTTTTGCCAGAAACTGCAGTAATAGTGTCCCCCTAGCCTGCCCCTCCCTCCATATTCTCAAAATGTATCTATAATCAGACTGGCTTGGCTCAGTCACTGTGATACCTGTTCATTAGGGGAACTTTACAAAGTAGGATCTGGCTTATGAATTGCTCTGAAGAGCTTCAGCTAACGAGTATTCAATACTGAAATGAGTTAGTATATCAGGAGAAGCAAAACTTTGTAGCCAGCTATTTTCTACTTCAGAAATACAACACTTCCTTGACTCAGACCTGTGTGGAAGTGCTGGAATATCCCAGTCAACCTCAGAGCAGCTACTTTACTGTGCCTCGTTTGACTCAGAACACAACAAGACATTTAACACTCATCAGGCAAAGCCTTATTACAGACACATTTGACTTCTACTCCACCAGTAAAACAGTGCAAGCCTTGACCGGCTACTAGTTCTACCTCAATTTTTAACCTCCATTAGACAATCCATGACCAGAAGGGAAACGCTCTTCAGACTAGGGCACTCTGAAGGCAGACTGGCTTCATAGTTTTTTGCAATTCACGGCAACAAGTTATTTCACAGCACATCCTACCACTATTCATTGTGGAGATCTGATACAAACTATGTTTTTCCCTAAACTGGACAGAAGAATCTCTCTTGTTGGACTTTGAATTGACACCTACCACAGCCCTGCTTCCATTAGCCATGTTTTAACTCTGATAACTTCAGTTACTAACTAACACTAAAGAAAATCTACTAGGAAGAGAACTGTTGTGCAAGAAAGCCACTTCAGGCTTTCAGTCCAAGTATCATCGCTACTTCATACCGGGTTCTTTATAGTGCTGACTATAGATAAGAAACCAGATTTTTAGTAAGGTCCATTCTGGGAAGTAGCAGCCTAAGGAATGCACAGATGCAGTCTAAGCACGCATAACAACATCTGTGTAAAGTGCAATGAGACACCTACAATCGACTGGCGGCTTTCAGTGCTTCCCATGACTTTAATTACCCAGTGAATGTAAGCTTTCCATATACAAGGTGGCCATACAAAGCTGGGGGTGAGAACAGGAGCTTTAAGTGTACAGCTCTGGTTACTACGAGCCTGCCTGCAGACATAACTTTAGAAGATCACAGACACCCTTCTGCATGCCTCTGCTTGACACTAGACATCCGTGTCTGAAACTAACCCAGAGCCCTGGTTACAGAGCATAGAAGACAGTTCCCACACTACTGCTCCCATCAAGTTCTAATGGTCACAGCAAGGCTGGTAGACTCTCGCAGCAGGAGTCCATGTTCCTAAAGCATTTGGAGTAACAGACAGATCTCTACCATCCAAAAAAAACAAAACCAAAACAAAACAGTCCCAGCTTTGCCTGCAGGCCACCCTTCACTACCATCTGTAGGTGACCAGGGCTTAACAAAAGTATTTTTTCCTGAACTAAGCCTAGAGCAGCAAGTTGAGTTGCAGACTTACATGCATGCACAGCTAATGCAGAACAAAGCAGCTCAGGTTTGTTGTCTGCACCAAAATAAGACAGAAATGCAAAGATCAGGGATGCAACAGAAGCACTTACCCAATGTCATCCCGGTAGACTCGAGAGATTAAAACCTCTCCTTTGTGATTATAGATGAATAAGCCTCCGATCATGATGGAACTTCAGTCTTCTCTTCCCATGTTGCTTAAGACCTGAAGCAAGAGAGGGCATATATCAGTAGGCTGCACGGCAACAAGAAGCGCCACAGGCACAGACTTGGTACTAGCCAGGGCACAGACACCTTTTGTCTCACACAGCCTCAACCAGAAGACAGTTCTTACAGTACCTGTGGTGGTGAGGACCTGATGGCACACATCTCGATGCCACAAGAGTAATAACTCCAGTAGACTGAACGGAAGGACAAGTGGAGAGCACGCTCAGAGATATTCCTGGAAGTCTGATGGTGTGGGCTACTTCGCCTAATTTATCTTCTTGCATGGGGCCAGGCTAGCACATGGCTGAGGCCCAGCAGCACAGCTAGAGACTCAGGAGGGGCTCAGATGCTGGAAGCAACTGCCTGCCTC
Organism: Baryphthengus martii; assembly: GCA_013396935.1. NCBI lineage: Eukaryota > Metazoa > Chordata > Aves > Coraciiformes > Momotidae > Baryphthengus > Baryphthengus martii. The sequence goes on along the minus strand of VWZK01022279.1, from coordinate 885,965 downwards.
ATGCTTACATCCTAGAGACTATTAAAAACTGTTTTACTCTGGAGATGAGGGAAGGAGCCTTACTGCTGCAGTTATAGATTACACCTCTTGTTCTGCTGGGATTTTATGTGGAAAAGTGAGTTCCCAATGCACAGTATAGACTGTCTGCACTACAACAGAACTATGCCCTCTCCAGATCAGCGTTCCCTCAGGTTTGCTGCAGAGCTGTCCCTCAGAGGCACACCATAACAGACTCAGCAACAAAGCCCACCGGGAACCACCCACCTTGCTCTAAACCTAGGGAGCCACCACAGGAATCCCGAGGCTGAGCCGAGTGACTGCCTTGGCTGGTCTGAAGCAGCTCAAGACTTAGGTCTAGATGAGTACGTACAGCTACCATACATCCTATAACATGTGAGGCTCTGAATGTGACTGCAATTTGTAGCCAGGACTGAAGCTTGAAATCAGCACTGAAATAGATGCAGGGCTTACTTCTCAACTCCATTCACCAGCACGGACGGATCAAGCCTCAAGTATTTGCAGTAGCTGGCCTATCCCTTTTATGTGAGAAAATACACAGACCTGGAGCCACAAGCAAATGAAAGGCCCTTTATTGCTACTACAAAGTGTCTCTCTGCTTGATGGTCAATACAGTAAAACCGGATGCAATTCATAGTTAGTCCATTTGCATGCAGTTCACCCAAGCGTTTGAGATGTTACCAAGCCTATGGTAGGGTGTTCCGAGCAGCTCACACACCTTGGCTTATTACTGCTTTTACATAGTTTCTATGTAGCCACGGTATAGCCTCTGCTGAACCCCAGCAGCAGTACCAAGTAACACTTCACAGTCCAAACAGAACAGACTGGCCCTAAGGTCCCACTGGAGTGGGAGATCTCAACTGTGACTCATTTTAACTGGGAATTAGTGCCTCAGAAGTTACCCTCTGAAATTGCTAATCATCTTCTTCAAAGGAAGGTAACTTTGAAGAAAGCTACAAAGCTGGTAAACATTACTGATGCAGAAGATTATTTTTAAAAAATAAAATACACGGCTGCTTCACCAGATGCCATGTCTGTAGTCATATGTACTCCTATCCACTTGGGTCCAAGCCACAATACCCACTCTAGCAACTGCTTGGTTGGCTTAGTCCAGAGAACAGCCTCGTGACTACGTCTTGGGATGATCCCATAGGTACTTCTCAGCTTTGGCACTGCAGAGCAGTAGATAACCGACGATCTCCACGCTGCTGTTAGGGCGGGTTAGCCTACACCCACTTGTCTGGGGTGGGCAGAAAGGATAGCGAGAGGCTGGCCTAGAGACAGATGTTGACACTGAACTGATATGGGTCTGCTCAGGAACATAGGAAAAATGAAGTTAAAGTGACCTAGCCTTAGATTATCTCAAAGGTCAAGTAAAAAAAAAAAAGAAAAAAAAAAACAACACACATCAGGGGGACAAAAGGACTTTCAGGGTAGAAGCCCAGGGTATTAAGAGTAACGTATCCTCTAGAAGTTATGGTTGAAAAACCAAAGTATCTGCCTATTTGAAGGAACGATTGCAGACGTCAGTTCTGTGCTAAAACAAGGTTTATAGCGCAGCCACTATTAATTTCAGAAAGACAAAACAGAAACTTTAATTTCATAAGCCTTTACAGCAGTAATTTTGGCTACAACTAGCAAGTTCTCAGAGAGCTACATTACATGTGCTTCTCTGCCACAGGTCTTCAGCTGCCAGAAGGCTGCTTCTGCTCATTAAAAGGAAAAAGAAGAACCAAAAAGTCAGTTACTAAGTCAAAATAGCAAGAAACAGACAGATGAGCAGTCTTCCCAGAGGTCAGTAGTGAGCCTCCTGGCTTTTCCTTCCACATTTTCCCAGTTGAGTGTCTCTGGCTGTTAAGACAATGCCTCCTGCACTTGTCAGTGGCTTCATGCAGCCCTGTCATCAACAGTTTTTGATGTCTGAGACTCCATCTAGCACAGAAAATGTTTTAAAATGTGTTTTTCTTCCATTCCCATTAGTGATACTTTATAACTTGAGGATGCAAGTATTTCCTTTTTTTTCTAGGATGTCTGCAACCAAACCCATGAAGACACACAGCTCACTGCCCCACGCAGGAGGACCGAGGCTGCACAGTGTAGCTGGCAGCAAGGCCAGCATTCCCATGCCAGAAGTCAGAGACAATCCAGTCGGTCAACAGAACAAAACCAGGTTCTCAAATTTGAGGAGGTGGCTGTACCACAGGCTCGTGACTGCTTACCTGAGCCACACAGGGCCCCGGTAGGCATGCAAGAGCCCATTGAAAGGTAATGGGCAGGGCTAGATCCCAAAACATGGAGAACACTTGTGTGAATATAGTTGCCCAACAGTCTGGCAGATACTGAAGCTGTAATTCAGTAATATTTAAAAGTTCACTCACACAGGCCAAATGATTAAAAAAAAGGAGAACCTTATGACAACAGAAGCTATTTGTTGCCTGCTCTAGGAAATTCTTTCCTATTTAGTATTTTCTTATTCCAAGTAACGAGACAAGGATGTCTTTTCAAACTGCTACAGGGCTGGCTTCCACTCTTGGATATGGACTATAGCTACCAAAGGTGAAAAAGAGTACCTGCATCCTCTTTAAGACCTACATTGTATAGAATAGTTTCCTGGAAGCTTATGCAACTGGTCAAAGCTGGATCATATGAATCTTAAAAACCCTTCCCAGAAGATTCCTAGAAAGCACATCCCAGTCTTAAAAAAAAAAATAATCTCCCTCTTGGGTTTTAATGCTGCTTAAGTTATTTGTTTCACTATTTTTAGCATAAAGGAAATGTCTGCTTTGATGAGCAACAGGATCAGACACACAGCATATACAAGAAAAAAAACCTCTTGCCAGAACAACAAGCCAATCACTTTCCAAAAAGTCCTTGATTTGAGTATTTACTACATTAAAGCATGTAAAATACTGATGATCAAGCTTTGTGTTAGAAATGAAAAGCCTTCTCTTTGGAAGATCTACAAGCTTTAAGTATTGATTGAGATAATGAGGCTATGCTTTCTCATGTATTAGGTTAGAATGCATTTTGTAACAGCTTCACTTAAGTTCCAGGCAAAAATATCAGCATTTTTAATTACATCACAGTACAAGGCAGCAATCGACTGCTTGCTTATCTTATATGTTAGTAAAAACACCTTAGACAGAATGTAGATATAGCATGATCCAAGTGTTCTTAGTCTTTAGAAGAATTCTTTGTCAATGCAAAGAAATGCTCGGCCTCTTCCTTATACAAATACACTGGGAGCTGAGCTCAAGCTTCAAACTTTCCACGCACAGTTGGCTCCTAACCTAACCAGATTCATTTGCACACTGAAGAGCCACACTGGTTCATACTGCACATCTGCTAGCCCAGTGTCTTGTCTCCAGCATCAGCAATGAAGGGACAGATAGATAACAGTATGAACAGGTCAAGAAAACCCTCCCCAGGAGATACCCCTGCAATAGCTTGTTTGTTTTAGAACTCTGAATGGGTCTCTTGAAAGTATTTGCCCAGTTTCCTTTTGAAGCTCTGCTTAAGTAAGTAGCATCCTATAGCAAAAAAAAAAGTCAGTATGACCACTGTACGAAACACTTCCCTTTTTAAGTCTGCTTTTCCTTTCTTGTCCTGCTTTGTTTAATGGCCTCCAGTTGACATGCAGGAAGACACAATTAACAACTAGCCCCCATACTCTGTCTTCACTGCCCCTTTCCCAGAATGAGGTGTCCCTGCCTTACTCAGTTGCTCTTCACAAGGAAATTGCTTTATGCTTTGGTCTTTCTCAGTGCCTTCCTCTAAACGTTTTCCTTCTAGAAGTGAGCGCAAAACTGCACAAGCCCAAGATGTAAGCAAAACATGATATAGCCAATATCACAATTATACACTGATTTGATCTCTTCCTAGTAGTTCTCAATATTTGACTTACAGTTTTGAACCATCACTCAGCAAGAAGCTAGCGATTCATCATCTGTCTTAATTCCAAGATCACACTGAATTTGGTCTTCAAGGTGATTTGACCTCATTACAGGTGAAGCTAGAACTGCCTCTGCTCCCTAATCCACCTCCCTGCTGCACACACTGTGGTACATTTATGTACCTTGAATTTAGGGTGCTGTTTTGTAGTCTCATCACTGCACCTCGATGCTGTTTTTGACCTATTTTGTCCTTACTACTCTGAATATCCTCGTATCCACACATGCATCCCCTCAATGACTACTGACCAGGATTGCTCTTATTTCAAACCTTCATTTGCTATGAGAGAGGAGCACACAGCAGACTGGCCGGTCACTGGCCAGCTGATCACACGAGCCACGCTACACTGGTAATGCCACTTGAGATGAGGTCAGAAAGGGACTAGCACTGTGCTGTGTAAACTCCAGGTTAACACCTGAGGTGGCAGTTCCACGTACCACAGATTTAACCGCAGGATCAGGACTGTTCTGCCAGTTTGTTTTCACAATGGCAGCCCACCAGCATAAATACACCAGAGAGACATGCACGACCATTATTTCACACGGAGGAGCAGCTTGCCTCTGTATCAATTATGATTCTCAAGCCTGAAAAAACCCCCACAGCTCTACAGACTAAAGCTGAATTCACATTCAAGTGCTAGTCACCTAACCCAATTTGTGTTGGAAAATTGTAAAGTGTTTCCAGGTACCAAGTAAAGTCACACGGGCCAAGGAGGAAACAGTTTTAGATGACTAATCCAACTGTATCAGCTAACCTGTCAGGTCTCTGGGGTAGTTAAAGAACACACATAATATAAACCTCTTGCTGCACTCTCTTCTAATGACATCAGGGAGTAAAGAGGTCTCAAGAGCACAAAGTATTTAACACAATTATAAGCAGATCTTCCTTGCTCTGCTCGACTTCTGCAGTCCAGCATCTTGAAGAGTTCCAAATGTCACAAGCATAGACAGCACCAGGGCACCAACACAGCTTGCAGCAAGTTGAGTCTGACACAGAGCCAAACACTAACAACACTCCAGTCTTCTGCTGAAGCCCTGCATTACACTCCTCCCAGACACAAGATCAGAGTGACCACACTCCCTCCCTACTACAGTTACTTCCACTAGCCAACGGAAGGATGCCCATACAGCTGGAAACTCAAGAGGTGGAATAACTAGCCCAGGGACACATGAACAGATGAGAGGAAAGCTACACAAAGAGCAGTGTGCAAAAGATAGTTTCTTAAAGCTCAACAAGAAAAATGGCTCTGTAAGATGACAATGGCTCTCCTTGAAGTGGCTGCAAAGAAAACAAGCCTGCTTTGTTTTGATCCTCATTTGTGTTTTGGGACAAGTTTCACAGATACTAGTGTCAACTATTTCAAGGCTACACTGAGATTAGAATGATGTTTTTCTAGTGGTACAGTTCAGACTTGGTATGATCTTCCACACATTTTTAAATAATGAACAGGGTTTTTTTCAGATCAGCTTTGCAAGTAAAAGATTCTAGCATTTGCAGTGGTTAAGAACTGCAGGGAACGGGGCTCCAATTAATCTGAGACTGACATTCAGTGACTCATGGCTGCCGGCATCAGAAGGCCCCAGAATAAGGAATAAGAAATCCACCACAGATGAGGGGTTCATCTGCTTGCTGCGCATAAACGACATGACTCAGACAGCTTCCCAGCATTGCTCAATCAGCTTTCAATGAGTCATTCTGCTCCGCTCCACAGTCAGCCTTTTCTAGGGAGCTCGCCCTACACCGCCGAAAGCAGAGTCTCCTCAGTCTAATAGCTCATTGCAAGACACAGTTTAAGAGCAAAGCCCATCGGTTCTTCAACTGTTTATCATTAAGCATCTGGAAACCAAAGTGACTCTAGCTGAAGCCTCTGGGTTAATGGTCCATCAACTGCATTTTCAGAGCTTTGCAGCTCTGCTCCTTCTGCTTCACTAGCTTGAACATATGGTGACCTGCTCCGTAGTGCTAACTGCAGCCCTGTTTTCTAGTTAGAAGTATGGATGGATTTATTCTAGTTAAGGTACAGGCAAGATCCACATTTGTTGAATTCACACCAGTTGGTGACTAATCACCTTAATTTAGGAACAACAGTCCTCTCTCAATACACTCCACATTTAGCCCAGTAGCTAGCCACTTGAAGAGAGTGAGCTCTAACATCTGAATGCTGCTTCTGCAAACACCTAAGGCCAGTCTGCTTTCCACATGTATAAAACTGAAGTGCTGGAATGTGGATTTGCATGCATCTCCATTAGTTATGTAATTGAAAAGCAGCAGGATTAGCTGGACCTGGACCTACAACGACTGGCGTAGTAATGTGCACCTCGTAAAAATAATTAAGCATACTCATCTCCAAGTCACTGCACATGCTGTGCAGCAGATGTGCATTGGGGAGTATTCCCCTCTCAAACCACCGTAACATGTTTGATAAAGTCCCAGAAGCCAGTCTGCTGCAGGTGAGCTGCAGGAGTCCAGAGAAAGATAAAGATGCAATACAGCACAGTATCTCAAAACAGGCTTTTGTCAACTGATTCTATCACGGATGGAAAATGCTTTGTTTATTAGGTCTGACTTAAAGACAAGTGGTTCTCCAAAAGCCATCAGACTTTGTCCTTTCAGACTTGCATTGTATCACATGCTCAGAATGTGTAGGTGCAGCTGGGAGCACAGGCTTGGGCAGCAGGATCCTGCTGCTGGGCTGTCAGTAGCTTCACATTCTGGGACTCAACAAGTGGCTGAACAGGAAGCCATCTAGTGAGATGATGCACTAAACCTGCACTTGGCAAGTGGAGATTCAGCAGCTCCCTCCTCCAGCACATAAGAGCCCAACCTTCCACTTCCATTGCCCCTTCATGGATTCTGACCTAGAATAGCTGTAGAAAAATGAACAGCATACAGCACGGAGCTTTCTTAGACTAAACAAGGCAGACATAAGGAACAGACTGACAAGCACGGTTTGTTCCCTCTGCAGCAGTTTGTTTTTATCTGCAACTCTTCCAGAAACATCACAGTAAACAGTACCAATTCTCTGGTCCAGTGCATTAGCCTCCCATGGTCTCTCTACCTGAGAAGCCAGAGCATCACACCAGTAACAAGACAACACTGTAGTACCACAGTCATGTCTGTTCATTATGGTACGAAAGACAAAGCTGGATTCTAGCCTAGATCACAGATACGCAGACATTCTAACAAGTGGTTTTCTCATTTGTCCCATACCTGAAGTCTTTCAGGATACACCATGTAGACTGCTAATCTTTCGCTGCAACCAGCAGGAACAACATACATCACAGACTTTGGAACACAGCTGTCTGCCTCTTGTAACTGTATTTGCATAAATGAAAACCAAGAAATAAGAAAAGCTGATCTGCTCAAACTCATTGCTTACAAAAAACCAGGGAATTGTTGCTCAGTTTTCTGCAGTTGTATGAGGCAAGATGGCTGCAGTAATGGTAGCTTCACATCCAGGCAACAGATGCTTACTTTGACTCTGAAAGAGTGAGGTCGTCTTTGGAGGAAACATGTCATTAGCAATGTACCTACAGCCTAACAGTACCAGAGCCACCATAAGCTATGGGCATATATCGGTATTTTTGCCTGAAGGAAGAGCAAATGCAGTTGTCTGCATCCTCCCATGCCAGTTTCTTCAAGTTCAGTGCAGGTAGAAGCTGCTGAACTCCTGAATCAGGCCTCTCACAGCAGGTCTGCTCAGCAAATCCTCTGTGTTCTTTCTGCAGAGGTGCAGTAGTAACACGGCAGCTCAAGGATAAATGCTCAGGAGCAGCCTGAGTGCAGGGACAGGTGCTCTTAGGCTGCCCCTAACAATATAACTACAGTTTCACGTGATCACTCAAGCACCACCAGCTCCAGGATCTGGCAAGCACTGACAGCATCCCGACAGCGCTGAGTGGATTTGTCCATTAGTTTGAGAATGCACCTTTGGGATCAGCTGTACTTTACTAAGCCAGCTGTGCAGATGCTACTCTCACAACAGAGATACCCACCAGAAAAGAGTCCAGCACTGCAGGTGGTGAAAATAAAGACGTGACGCAGTTGGCCGGTTACCTTCCACCCAGCCACTGACAGAGCAAGGCACCGAGGCTTGAGCAGCAGAGTTGAGGGGATGGAACTCGGGCTCATCTGCAGAGTCATTTGGCCATAGCCCCACTGAGAGACAAGCCCTTAGCTTCATCGAGTCTCCTGTGCCATCAAGTATAGGACACTAGTAAACACAACTGATCAGCACTGAGCCCAAGACCCAGCTGCTCTGGGCTTTGTCACTCCCATTAAGGAGCAAGAGGTTTCCCACTGCACAGGTATCATTTAGCTTGACTGAAAACAAGAATGAGTGTTTCTCTAATCTACACAGCACATCTAGGAAACAGCAAAGGTCAGTTAATAAGCTGGCGTAAAGCAACCAACCCATTTAGTAGTCTATTAAAAGAAAGTTTGGGTTCTGACTTAACAGCAAGTAAGACTTCTGTCCATTAATGAGCTTATCCAACTAAGCAGTTCAAGGTACATTAGCTGCTGAAGTTCTCATCCAGGAAGAAGCCAGGAGAGGCACTGCAGCTCTCACCTAGGGGGCTGCGGGTAAATCACCAACTGTAACGATTTCTGCATTCCAGAAATCAGTATGATCTTGGACAAGCGACAAGAGCTGAAGCAGGAAGGGGATTAGTCAGGCTGCTCTGGCAAACTGCAGTTATTCAGAAAACCAGTCCTTTCAGGCTAGTGCTGGCCATTATCAAACCAAAAGACTTAAGGCTTACAACGATGTCATCACCCTACCAGCTAATCTGAGCACCTAAGCTTTGCTTAGAGGGCTGCATTAGCCACTTTCCAGGAGGAAAGGGGCTGCACTTGGTTTTAAACAGGAGTAGGTGCAATCACTTCACCCTGGGTAAAACAGGCTGCGTAATTTAATTAAGAGGCATACTGCGAGCTAAAGAGCTACTGAGATAAACCCATCAGTTTCAGAGAAACCATTCCTATTTTAAACACAATCCCATAAATCCCCATAACCAGTGGGCAGGAAAAGCAGCACGTTCCACACCTAAGAGGCTCTCCTCCTACAGTCTACTTCTGCGTGCCATACTGCACACAGCCTGTCTAAAGAGGAACAGGAGATAAACACTGACACAGGGAAACACAAGAAGCTCACTTACTCTGCTAAAACATCACAGGAACAGCGTTTAACACACCTCTCCACTTTGAGTTCAACCTTATCAGAACAGCCGCAAGGGCTTCTTCCACTTCCATAAGTTTTTCCACGGAAGTTTCAAAGTCTTGAGCTAGAAACCTGGGCAGTGACTCGCATTCTATTAATCTAAGAGAGATCAGAGACATGGACTGCAGTTGGAGTAAGCGCTTCCATTCTGCAGACCAGTAACAGTTCAGGTGCAGATACCTACATTTCACGTTCTGTGCCTCAGCCCGCAAGGTTTTAGCTGAGCTGCCAACCTCCTGCTGAGATCAAAATAATACATGGCTTTGCCAGTAACTTTTGACTCTGTAGGTCATGTACTAAAGGAAAGAAGCTGACTCTGCCATACAGACCAGTTATATTCTGGCACTCTAGGCTGCACTTCTGTCCATCCTTCAGTCAACCTTAAGAGCAGCCTTTAAAGACTCTAATGGGTTTTAGTAGTATAAGCTTAGAAAACCAGTGAAAGATACTGCGCTGCAAAAGACAGTCTTGGCTTTATTATTTCTCGATGCAAGGATGAGACAAGAGAGGTTTAACTAGGGTCACAGAAAGATTCTTTACAAAGCCCATTTTGTTTAGTGACTGTTCCCATTTCATGGAAAAAAAAAAAAAAGATAGTATCAAACCAGAGTGCATTTCCAGTCATCTGTGCTTCAGAGAACTCAAGATGTAACCTTTCACAGCCTCAGGACTAAACTATTCAAGGGTCAGAGCTGTGCTCTCCCAGAAGGAAGCAATCACCCATAATACCCTTCAAGGATACTTCAAATACTCTCCCTGGAAGAAAACACGGCCAGCCTGCAGCCCAAAGAATGCCAGGTATCTTTGTCACTAGATGTCAGTAACATGGCACTTCCTGCAGAGGAGAAACGATGCCTCCCTTCTGACAGGGAAAATATGGAAGTAGGCAGTTTGGCAGCATCTCGTCAGATTAGAGATTGCCCCTGCAAGCAAAACCTCACGGGGACAAGTGCAGCTTTTACAATTGGAAATAAATAGTAGTTACAGCTCTGATAGCATTCAAACAAACGTTGCCCAACAAGACACCACATGAGCCTGCATGCAGTCAGAAGCCTCTAACAGTTATTGTTCTAGGTGTAATACCTAGACTTCTGAGCCACAGAAGCCACCCAGTCTCACCTATCTGGGAAAGTTCCAGGCTAAGATTTTTTGGCAGCCTGAGGCTAAAACTCGACAGGAGCTTTGTCATATTAAAGTAAGCAGAAAACAGAGCATGGAATCACGCTGCTTATAGGGAGAAGACTAGATCAAAAGCGAGTCATTTCCTAGTGGGGAGTGAAGTCAACTGCACTGGGTGATAAACAGGCTGCTTTTTCCTGCAGCTTTGCTGAATCCAAAAGCTTAGCCCAGGGAAGAATGGAACTGGAAAAGCATCTACAAGAGCCGTTGGATAAGAGCCCGTTTTAAGCCTCAGAACAAGCACAGTTGAGCATCAGCAGCGCTACGTTCTGCCTCAGCAGGTTTTCCAGGGAGGAAATTGGAGGGTGCAAACTGCGACCCAGCTAATTCACGCTGGTATCAGTAGTACGCGCAAAGAAATTTAGGGGAAGTTGCCGCCCGACCTGCCTGCAAGACCTTTGCTCGGTCTGACCCAGCGCACCGGTGCAGGCCTTTCCTCGGCGTCCGGTGACACACAGAGCTTGCCTCTGTCCCCACCCTCACCCTATTCAGCACCGCAGGGCTGCCGCCCCAGGTATTCGAGAGCTAATTAACAGAAGCGATTAATAAACCCCCTCAACACCAAGCAACGCAGGAGTGGATGAGCCAGCCTCGGAGGGGCTGGGGACGCCCAGCACCACTCACAGAAGGATGAGGAAAAGGCCTCCCGGGGCAGCCCCGCTTCCCTCCCGCACGGCTCCGCAATGGGCAGCTCGGCTTCGGGTAGCGGTGAGGGAACCCCCGCGCCCGTTCTCCAGGGCAGCCGGCGGGAGAGCCTCGCCCCGCAGGAGCCTCCCCTCTCCCCGAGCCTGTCAGGATCGTGCCGCGCTCCGCGGGGTAGGCCCGGGGACNACGCAGCGCCCAGGGAGAGAGGCTCCCTGGCCCCAGCACCGCCACCCCCGGGGCTCGCCTCGCACCGCTGCCGTGGGGGCTGCCCCGGCTCTCAGGCCTGCCCCTGATTCTCCTCTAGAGGGACCCGGGAGTCACCGAGTGCCCGCACCGGAGAGCGGCGGCAGCGGGGGACTCGGTGCAGGTTCAGGCCGCTGCACAGGGAAGAGGCAGCCGGTAAACAGGCTCAGGCACAGGTTGCCCTCGTCTCCCTAGGATCTCGCTGCAGAGTGGAGTCAGGAGGACAGTAAAAAGGAGACTGGGGGAAAAAACCCAAACCACACAACAAAAAAAAACAACACAAGGCAGGAGTCCAATAAAACTATGTTTATAAATAAAAACAAGGAGACTGGTTTTGTTTGTATAAAACCCAGTGGGCAGGGGAGGGCAAGGGCGCGAGCAGTGGCCAGGGAGGCTGCTGGGTGGCATCAGGAAAGGGGTGACAGGTGGCAGGTTGCCAGTGCCGAGATGGGGGGACAGGAAGATGGCTGGGAGCAGGCCACTGCGCAGGCTGAGTCTGATGAGGAGAGCGAAAGGGGAGGGAGGCTCTGGGGAGTCACAGGGAGATGAACGGATGGCACGTGAGAGCTGGCAGAGGAGCTGCAGGCAGGGGCAACGCAGACCCCTGACGACCAAAATACGTTTCATCTCCAGCGTATAAAAACTGCAAACATGACAAAGACATAAGGAAGCCATATCTGCAGAAAAAGTCATGGCACGGCAGGAGAGGGCACCAGGGTGCCAGCACCAACGGGAGCAGGGTTGAACATGTCCATATTGTACCGTGCTTGGCCCTGGACAGGGGAAAAGGAGCTGCCCCCAGCCCCAGGCACATCTCCAAGTACCCAGAAGAGGAAGGGAACAGGGCAGGGAGCACCAAAGCAAATGGACTCAACTGTCCTGGCACAACTGCAGGCTCAGGCCACGGCTCAGGCTGCAGCCTCCCTCCCCAGAGAGCTGTCACTCACAGCCCAGCTCTATCCCAGCGCCTCACTCCCCCCAGCAGCCACAGCAGCAGCACTCATGGCGCTGGGCAGAGAGGGAGGCAGATTTGGGCCCTCAATAGAGCAAACGTAGAGGACCTCCACATTTCCCCAAAGCATGAGAGCAAACCAGTTGTGCCCCTCCATCACCTTCTAGCTCAGTCCAGGCCCTTGAAGAGGTCACAGTGCTGAACAGCAGCACAACAGCAGGAGGGAGAAGGCCACAGCTGCCACCACCAGCCCCAGGCATGGGACAGCCCCTACAAACAGGACAGGCAGCAGCATGTCGCAGGCAGGAGGGTAAAGAGCAGGTCAACTTTGCCCTTAAATTCCCCACGAGTACCTAAGGGCAGCTGCAGGGCCGTGAGTGACATGACTGCACAGGCACCCACCACCGCTCAGGCTGAATGCAGCGGTGCAGCCCCAAACCCAAGACTTGAGGCCTGCAAAATGTGAAGGATGGTCCTGCCCTGGGGCCATGCCAGGCTTGGACCTGGCCCAATATGTGGGCAAGAGGAGGGAGGCAAGAGGGAAGTGGCAACATCTCTCCACTCCCTGGAGGCACTAAAGCCCTGGAACATTCATGCATTAGCCAAAAGGCAACTACAACGGGATTTAAAATCCATAGATAAGGCTGGTCCCTGCTCCCTTCTCAGGGCTGCAGGAAGGGCAGGGCGTCTTCCGCAGGGGGGAGGAAAGAAGCCATCTTCAGCACCACATGTGCCCAGCGCCCTTGGAGCTCTGTGTCCTCCTGTCGGGCCACGCCACGCTCCAGCTCTCCCCCCTACGGGCGGCAGGCTCAGAGAAAGTCAAATACCCCGTAATTCTTTGCTGCTTGATAGAAGAAACACAAAAGGGTGAAAAGAAAGAAGAGATGTTTAGGGTGGAAGGATCGAGGCAGCAGCGACACACGGGCAAGCAGCAGAGGGCGCTGGGACAGGTGCGGATTAATGGGGTTAGAGAGGACGGCAGGAGGGAATTACCATCGGCAATACACAAGTCTGGTGGCGGGATAGGCTGGTAGCACCCAGCAGGCCTGCCAGGCCCATCCACCCGGCTCGAGGAGGGATTAGAATCAAGGTTTAGTTCCATTTATTATTTTTTTCCCTTTTTTTCTTTTCGTTATCAAGACCAAAAAAAAAAACCAAACAAAAACCAAACCAAAAAAAAAAAAAACAAAACCCAAAAAACAAGAGGTGAAGCCAGGGCTGCTCCTAGGAGACAAACAACGGGGATGGAGGGGGGAAAGAGGGGCAGCAGACAGACAGGGGACGGGCGCTTCACATTACATCCACAAAGAACTCACTGGGGTTGCCCATGGCCATTCGGAAGGACTGTCTACTGGCTGTCAGTTCGGGGGGCACAGAGGCCAGGTCACGGCCCGGCGGCGCCCCGGGGGGCCCCATGGCTGAAGGCGGCGGAGGCATCAGCAACATGGGGGGGCTGAAGAGAGGGGGGAGGCCGGGCGGCCCGTACGACTGCTGGCTGTGGTGGCTGCGGATGCTGTGAGCCAGAGAGTGCTGGCTACGCTGGCTGTGCTGGCTGGCCGGCACCGAGCGCTCGCTGGCCGCGCGCTCACGCCGCATGCTGCTCCTTGTGGTGTGGTCTGACTCGCTGCCACTGCCGCCTGACTTGGACTCCCCGGTCTTCTCTCTCTCCTTCCTCCTCTCGCTGCCACTGCGATTGGAACCGCTGCTCCGGCTCCCTGTGAAGCACACGAGGCAAGGTTAGGTGATTGTTCAGACAAGTCAAGGAATGATGCCCTTCTAGCCAAGACAGGACTAGAGCAGGCTGCAGCACAGCCCATGCTCTCAGCCTCCATCCAACTCTGAGTCCCACAGTCCTTCTGAGACAGCTTTTGCCCTGGCTCCTCACACACACAGGGCCTTTCCTTGCTGCTTCCCAGTACTGGGTGGGTTGGCTGCCCACCTCCAGGTCCTTTTCACTCACCTTCACTGTGCTGGCTGCCTGCACTGCCGCCTCCGTAGCTATAGCCTGGGTCAGGGAAGCCAGGGTGGGGGTTGTATGGATGAGGCGGTGGATATTGATATGGGAAAGCCATAGGCCAGGGTGCGGCTCCTGGGTGGGGGAGTGGAGCCAAAGTGTCCTGATCGGAGGCACCACTGGAGCCATCGTGATCATGAAGAGAAAGATTAGCCATGTCTGCAAGAAAGCAGAGAAGAGGGGTTAATCCAAGTGGAAAGACAACCATGTATGATGAAGCAGCTCCCTGTCCACCCCTGCTGATGGACAAGCATGGGGAGACACACCCAAGGTGACACAAGAAACTGGCACTGTCCCTTCCCTGCTAGTCAATGCAACCATTTGTGCTTCCTGGCTGGACAACAGCAACACTGTGCAAGTCCGAGCTCTCACTCTAATACATAGACCAGCTTGGTGGGATAGGACCACAGCAGCTCACCCTTCCCATTACTTTTCCCATCCCTCTTATCTGAACGCGACCCAGTTGTCTAGGCACCACCCTCTTGCCAGCAATGGGAGTTCAGAGCACGGAGACAAAGCCAGTAAAGACTCCGCTACGGCTGCCCAGGAGAAAAGATCATATAGTAGGTGACACTGTCAACGCTGCTTCCAATTTCACCGCCCCAGCAGCATGACAAAGGAGCTGGAATATTCTTCAGCACTCTCTAACAGATCTGTAGAACAAGGGCCCCATTCTGATGGCTATGGTGGTAGCTATGTTCCCACGGTGTCAGCAGGGCTCGCTCTACAGGACCTCAACCCTCCTCCACCCTCTCCCTCCCACCCATGCCAAGCGCCATACTTCCACAGAGGTCCCCGAAGATGTAATAGCACTGCTCCGAGAAGGTGATCTTGTTCACAGTATGTCGGATGTAGCCAGCCTTCAGCAGATTGCTGGCGTATTTGCGGGATTCACGACGGTCTGTAAAGCCCTCCACGTGGTGATAGAGCCAATCCACCACATCCGAACCTGCCACCAAACAACAGCGTTAAACACAGCAAGAGAGAGGAAGACAGTGGCTCTTGAGGCAGTGGGCCACACTGGAGCCGAGACAAAGTGGGCCAAAAGGTGAAAAGGGACTCTACAGCCAAAGGGTTTCATTTGTGACTCTGGTCTGGTCAACAGTTAGCTTATGGTGATAGATGTTCTCTTGGGCATCTGCTTGGAAAACAGGCCACCCACTCCCCAGTCCCTGCCTCTGCTGCAGACAGTGCGGTCTCTTACCAATGAAGGCATTGGGGATGGTGATCTTCAGCCACATGCGGTCACGCACCTCCAGTCCTGACTCTGGTGAGGCCATGGCTTTGACAATGGTGGCCATGTCGCTGTGGATGGACAGGTGAAAGTCATCGAGGCCTGTGGTATGGACAAAGGGAAGGGAAGCAGAGATGAGAATGGACAGAAAAGACAACAAGGCCACATGGAAGCATCACACATAGGAGGGATGGGCCAGGGAACAATACATTGCAAACAGTTTTGGGGTGCATGCTATGTAACACCCCCTTCCAGCCTTCTGATGTCATCCTTCACGTCAGCCATTTCCTCTTGTGCAATATCCAGGCTTGAGTCTCCTTCCTTCCAGCCAGCTCCAAGCAGCTGAGATCCAAAAGCTGCCAGCTGAGCCCCCACAGCCCAGCAAAAGACTTCTCCACTTCTCAAAAACTTACAACCTCCCAGCTTTTTGTGCCGTCTGAGCTCTCCAGACCCTTGCTTCAGAGCTCTGTATACTAGAATTGCGCAAAACCTTCAGAAAGCAACCAAAAGAGCCCTGTGCTCAGTAGAACCCTGTCCCACTGCAAGGCTCTTTGCTCCAAGCTGCCTCCTCCATCCTGCCCTATCTGCTGTCTGGGAGGGCAATCAGGGACATGCGGAATCCCTCTAAGTCCAGCAATCTCAGCTGGTAATCCCTGACTGCTCTGAGCCTTTCCTCTGCACCTGCCACAGCTCCTGCATTGCACCCAGGCTCTTCTACTCTCCTTATGCAGAAGGCTGAAAAATGTGGCATTAATTCACCCAGGCGGATCCACACGCTGCCTCCTCCCAGTCCCCTGTCAGGGCAGACCTTGCCCATCCCAGCTGTCCCCAAGCAGATGTATTGCTCCCTTTACAGCACAGTGAAGGTGAGGAAGCCGTGCAGCGGGTGGAGCACGGAGGCACAAGGACTTACGTTCGGTCTCTGGGATGGAGCTGGTGATGGAGGAGCTGGTGGAAGTGATTGTGCTCATGGATGGACTCATACCGTACGCTGGGTAGGTGCCAGTCATCGCTGCCGTGTGAGACACCCAGGCTGCCGGGTCAATGGGCCGGATGGGCTCACCTGCATGGAAGAAAGAGCCAGTCATTAACTATAAGAAATTATCCGTCATCAAATCAACCTCTGGGGAGGGACAGGGACTCAGTGCAGCCCATTCCATCCCCAACATCTGCCGGGACTCACCCGGATCGGAGCATGGAGAGTCTGGCCCAGCCCAGATCCGCTGGGGAGCAACTGGGAGAGAAAGAAGAGAGGGAGGGTCAGCAGGAGAGGTGCAGAGGGAGAGATCCCCCTATGGTTCAAGGCGGGGTTTCTCTTTCCTCTGGCGCCCCGAGCAAGTGACCCCCCTGCCCCAGTGAAACGCGTCCCCAGCGTGATGTGGGAAGGAGGGCTGGGCTTATGGGCATTTTGGCCTGGGAATAGGACATAGAAGCCTCCTAACAGGAGAGCTGAAACCCCATCAAACCCCAATTCAGTGCCACATGGAGTCACACACACAGGGGAGGAACAAGACAACAACTAAGTAAGTGCTTAAGGCAGGGCTCTCACATGAGCTGGGCACCAGCGTTAAGGGTGGGTCAGCTATCCACTTACTCCTGGGTAACGAGAAGCAGCCTCGAGGGCTGGGGTCCCAGCACTTGGCCACCGTCAGGGTGATGGGCCTGCAACAAAAGGGCAAGAGTTAGAACAAGAGCCCAGTGGCACAAACCCCTGGGTGATGAGTGGATGATGCTTTTTGGCACTCGCCAGCGAGACAGGGAGAAGCTGCCAGTAAAGCGCCTGTGCCTCCCTTCCAGCTACAGATTTCCTTAGGGGCATGGACGAAATGATGTGACCCTGCTGAGGGCTGTGGATGACCCTAATGATGCAGCATCCCCTCAAAAAATTGGCACAGACCCCAGATCACCACCATTCAGTTGGCTGAAATTCTTGCTTTGGGGCATGAAAACCCAGAAGCGAAAGTAACACCAAAATAAAAGTTCGGAGCTTCTGCAGAGCCATTGGCAGAGGTGGCTGAAGACACAACTCACACGCCCCAAGTACACACTGCCCAGCTGCCCATGGAGGATAAGGAACCCAAGTACCTACCCTGGCTTGTGCACAATCTCTCTCAGCACCCGCACAGCATCATCGTTGCTCATGTTCTCAAAGTTGATGTCATTTACCTACAAACAATGTGAAGAGGTGAGTCCCAGAGAAGTGATCGGAGGCTGAGCTCCCCACTCTGCTCAGCAGTGACTCAGCTTCCCTATTCCAAGCACAGCTTCCTGGGTTTAACCAGGGAGGCTTCTGGGTCTTTTCTCAGTGCTTTCCCAGGCCCAAAGAAGGAGGTATGTGGGCGTAAAGTACCTGCAAGAGCATGTCTCCTGGCTCAATCCTGCCATCGGCCGCCACAGCGCCGCCCTTCATGATAGAGCCAATGTAAATGCCTCCATCACCACGCTCATTGCTCTGTCCCACAATAGAAATGCCCAGGAAGTTGTACTTCTCTGCAGGGATGGAAAGAGAAAGAAGTAAGACACCATAAAGCAGCAGGCACAAGGAGCCCCAACTTCAGACAAACCACATGCTAGCAATGGTCGCTTGCTCCTCTGTCCCACAGAGATGTTCAGGGATGCAGAGAAACTCTTGAGAGATGAGAGCTTGAGACAAGCCACTTTCCTACAGAACACAACTCCTCGCTCCTCCCCACATGTGTTCTCTTTGCCCCCGCCCTAGTTCCCTCTCCGCCATCCAATCTAGCTCTGGAAGGACTGCAGGCTCCACACACGCCTCCCACTCACCCATGTTCAGTGTGACTGTGATGATGTTCAGGGACATGGTAGAGTCTGTGATGCTGCTGAAGGACGATGACTGCAACATAAGTAAAACATGAGATGCCCTCCTGTGCCTCAGCAACATTCCCAGCCCCAGCTCCCTCCACTTGCGCTCCCTGCCACTTCCTGTGGCACCATGGCCACCGCCCACAACTCCAGCATCATGCGGGGAGCTTTGCAGAGCCAGAAGACATCAGTCACAGTCCTTATGATCTCTCCACAGTTAAGACAAGGTCTATGGTCCCAGCTCTTGAGGCTGGATTACTTTGGGAAAGGTTTACAATGCTTTATGAAGTCTCAGCCCTTTCGACACCGCCTGACCCCAGCTGTGCCCCCAGCAAACACAGCCAAAGCCCTGATCTGCCCTGGAGCACTGAGTGGAAGGATCCACCAGGCAGCCCACCTTGCTCTGCACTGTCTGCCCCAGGACACCCAATCCCTGCGTACCCGCTCAATGCGTGGGGCCTTCTGTTTCCGCCGGCGTCGCTTATGCCTCCTCATTAGACGGGAAGCGCTGCTTTGCTCTGTCGAACTGCTGAATCTGGGGGCAAAAGTGGGAGTCAGCTCGGCTGCTGCCAGGGCAGTGGCTCTGACGGCAAGAGAGCCACAGACATGGCACAGGGAACAGAGGATTGCAGGGGCAGAACACGTGTGTGGGGGACAGACAAGAGCAGAAGGGGCTGCTGGGAGAGACTCGAGACAGATGCAGGTCTCAGCAAGGACCCTGGAGCCCGGTATTACTGTGTCCTGCTAAGGCACCTCCCTGTGCTGGGAGGGAGAGGGAAGCCAGTGTTCCTCCAGGACTTAAGCCTTCCTACCTGCTGGTGGAGTCATCTTCATCTGAATCAAAGAAGCTGGTGGTTTCCAGCTCACTGCTCATGAGCGTGGAGGAGCTCTCGTACCCGCCCAGGTCTCGGCGCCGCTCTCCCTTCACTGTACCATTCACCCTGGGGGCTATGGAAAGACAAGGCTCAGTGTGCTTCACACAGGCCACGGGTAAACACCTGCCTCCCTCATGCAGAGCTCACAATAACGTTTTTGGAATTAATGTGACCATCAGACAACCCCACCTAGTGCCCTGCAGCTGAGTCCACCCTGAGATCAGATCCGTCTTCTGAGGAATACCTCTTCTACCCCACTAGAGGATGGGGAAGAGTAGCTGATGGGCTACTAGGAACAATGCTGCTAAAGCCATGGAAAACTGCTGCAGATGGTTTCTTGGTAGACCAAGAAGCAGCATGAAGTGCCAAGGCTACAGTACAGTCTGCTTTCCAACTAAGGACTGAGACACTGATGTTTCTCTCTCGGGCTCTTCAGGCTTCTACAACAGACACATCCTCTGCCTTTTCAGCACCAAGCTCTGATGTAACACAGGGGTTAGCTCCAGCCTCCAATGTGGGGCCTCAGACCACTGAATAGTCCTTCCAAGCTTCCAGGTTCTGCCAAACAGACAGAGCTGCCCCATGTCTGGAGGTGCACAACTCTTGCCACATTACCGACGCTTACCATGCTCAGGCCCATCTTTCCGACGAGGTCGTTCCCTTTGCGACGACACTACCGAGTCCGTTTCTGTCTCATTGTCCAAGTTTTCCCGGCTCCCCCCAGTGTTAGGGCTGTGATGAAACAAAAAGAACAAGTATGTCCAACATGGAACGATTTAAGCAGGCTCCCTCCATCTCTGTGCTGGCCAGCACAAGCCTCCAGCCATCAGCTGTCTCCTACTTAAGGGACAGGAGCAGAGGTGGTGGGGAACAACCACAGCACATCTAGGAGTGCAGGGCAAAGGACTGGGCGAAGCTGTGCCAGCTCTTTGCCAACTTCCCTGCACTATTCTCAGCGTGCCCTTGCTTGCTGAATAACGCAGCTCTACTTCTAACCTGCTTCCAGTCCCAGCCTCCTCCCCTCTGGTTGGCTTTAATCCCTGACAGTCTGGGTAGGAGTGTCATAGCCCCTGATCTAGATTTACGGCAATACCGTCATGGGTCTCTTGGAAACCAGGATAGGTGTCCGGGTAACTTACTGGAAAGAGGGGGGCCTGGAGTCTCCAATACCTCCGGTGCGCTCCATGGAGGGTGGCAGCTCTGTTTGGTTATCGGCACAGACCGAGCCAGCATCTGAATGGGAACCTTCTGCAGACACCAGCTGGAAGAACGAGAGACAGAGAATGAAACGTCTGAGGCACCAGGAAAACATTTACAAGAGTGGCCAAACAAGCTGGCCAAAAGCCTGTCTCGCCCAGCAGCTCATGTCTGATGGTGGACAACAGCAGATGCCCAGGAGCAGGTACAGAACAGGCCAAGCATGTAGCAGGATTCCCCCTCAACATCTTCCCAGACACCGGCTCGGGAATTCTTGACCCAGTGGTGTAGTCGGGGTGGCTAACAGCCCTGCTTGGAGACTCTGACATCATCTGCACACCCACGCTGCACAATTTTCACACCCAGGTAACCTTTAGCACATGTCCTGTAGCAAGAAGTGGAATCCCCTAGTTCTTCTTACCTCAGAAGAGGCAATTTTACCAGCCTCGACACCTCTGCCTTCAAGCTGTGGGACGCAGCAAGACTTTCAGCTGCCCAGCCCACAGGAGCTGGCGGTAACAGAGCTGAGGGCTGAGGCTGGCTATGAAACAGACAGCAACATGCTCTTTTTCTGGCTTACACACACACTTTGCAAACTTTCCGGTTGTGCCCAGCTAACTGGCTTCGGCACAACCTCCAGTCAACCTCAATGAGGCTCAACAGTTTCCCCAGCACAGGAATTGAAGAGAGTCAAAGCCCAGGAACTATTTATACCAGCCGCTCTTTGGGGCAGCCCAGGCACACCTACATCTGTGCCTCTGGCTCTAAGACAAACCATCGATTTCAGGGCTCAGGGAATGAGGTGGAGCCTCTCCCAGGAGGACCGGGCTTGCCACTGGGATCAAACACAGGGCAGCTCAAATAGGCTCAATGGGAAATGGTTTCCCCAACATTGCCCCCTAAGCAGGTTTGTGCTCTCCCCACTTCCAAGCTGCCCAATAGGGCCAGGCAGGAAAACAACAAAAAGCCTTCTTCTTGCAAAAGACATTCAGGGACCCCTGGAGCAGAGATGACAGAGGGTCCAGAGGGGAGCTTCTGCTTTGGCCAGGGAGCGAGTCCCCAGGGATAGGCTAGAGCTCATGAGCAAGGGAAGATTAATTTCCACCTTTAAGGACCTTCCAATGCACTTTTTCACGTCTGTCCTACGCCTGTCCCCTGCACAGCATGTGCACACAGGGGCATTGGCTCACTCCTAGAGCCAGGGAGGGATCACAGGGCACAGCATCTTCATCTGCCCCAGAAAAAACAGGCTGTGGGTCAGTCTGGAGACAGTCCAGGGAGGTGAGGAGACCAGGATAGGGATCAAGCATTATTCTGTGTATTTGAATCAACTGCCAAGCCATTGGCCGTCACAGGAGAGTCTGACGTCACAGAGCTGAGGGACGTCCCACTGTTGATCAGGACAGAAGGATCATAAAACATGGGCTGGAAAGGAGCTTATAGCTGCCCAAACAGTAATGCCCAGTGTAAGTGCAGAGACAGCTCTATCACTTGCTGGTGAGGGAACCACATCTGCATGGAGGCAGGATCAGATGCCAGCCCAGGTGCTGGAGACACAGCCTGTTTACACAGGTCTTGAAAGCTTCCCAACATCACTGCTGAAACACAGAACTGTGTACTGCCCATCTTTAAGAACTAGGGAATCCATGATAACGGAAGGATAGACCCCATCGATCATCATCAGGGTAGGGGGAGAGAGGTCTGCTACCAGGGAGGTACTGGGAACAGAGACAGGGATGTAGCTGGGGCAAGGAAGAGAAAGCAGCCCTAAAAAAGCCACTGCCAAGGCAGCAGACAGGGCAGAGAGCACCCTGGGGTGTGAAAAGCTGCAGAGCTTGTCCCACAAGCCTCAGGACAAGCCCAATGGCTCCTGCTCTCCCAACAGTCAAACCAGCTCTTGTCTCACACTCTCAGCTTCCCTCCCTCCAGCAAGCCCCAGGCACAGGCTCGGCTCTGCTCCCAGCACCCTCCCAATGACTTGTCTTCCCAGGATACTTCCCACTCCCTGAGGACCACATGGCTGCTCTGGCAGCCACTGCCTAGGAGCACAGGGAAGAAGAGATGCTGGAAGGGGCCAGCATTGCCCAAGGAGAAGTCATATAGTGTTCTGTGCTTGAAGATCTCAAGGCAAAACCAGGGAAATAGATATGGACAGCGGGAACTAGCCACAGGCAGCTGTCAAATAGCAGCGAGGAGAGAGAGAAGAGGGGGTGTTCCTGAGCAGAGGGACAGATGCTGACTTCCTTTAACTCCCAGGGCTGGGATTTCCTCCAGGAAGGTTCTGATAACCACCTTGCACTTTTCCTGCCTCTTGCACTATCAGGAAATATTCACTTGGATCCAAGCACCCGTCTTTCCCTCTAGCTAAAATTAGTACCAAATTCCTAAAATAGCCTCATCCCAGCTTGTCTGGCAGAAGCAGCAAAGCAAGTGCTCCCCTCCCAGCCCCTAAACCACCCACGGACAAGGAGACTCTCAGCAGAGATAGAAAAAGGGATCATCAGCTGCGCACAAAGGTCTCTGAGATTGCAGTCACCCTTCACGCAGAGAAGCCGGTGGCAGTGCTAACAGCAGGCACGAGCTCCCTGCAGGAGCCAGCACACCAGCGCAGGAGCACGGTGCCCTGCTCACACCAGAAGGAGCTGCCCCAGATCAGTGCCACTCATGCTGAGCAACCAGACAGCCCTTACAAGGAAAGCCAGCAGCTGCATGGATGCATGAACCACAAGGAAAAGCACACCAGGTGAAAAAAAAACAAT
The DNA here is from genome assembly GCA_013396935.1 of Baryphthengus martii. NCBI lineage: Eukaryota > Metazoa > Chordata > Aves > Coraciiformes > Momotidae > Baryphthengus > Baryphthengus martii. The sequence goes on along the minus strand of VWZK01022279.1, from coordinate 862,854 downwards.
AGAAAGGGTTCAGAGACTCTGGGAATCCCGGTAGAACAGAAGAGAAAACAAAAGTCAGCTGGAAAGGGAGGGGTGGGAAGATGTCTTGGGGCAGATGCAGCAGCAGCAGAGCGGGATGGTGGCCAAGAGCTGGCCAGGCTGTTTTCCGAAGGGCCAGCTAACCGCTAGAGGGAGGACGGCAGGCGTCCGGCCACTGGCTCTTTGTGTGGAAGCCCAGCACATCTTCTCCTGCACCCTCGCCTCCCGCAGGACCCCATCCTGCACCCTGCTCCCCTGGGTACCCGCCCAGTGGGAGCCAGTCTGGCAGCTCGCCCACCATTACTCTCAAAATGCAGGCTCTTCCTGGCCCCTCAGCCGAGGCCTAGCCATTTGGTGCAGGGGTAGAAGTTCCGACATAGTCTGATTTACTGAGGTTTTTCACTGTTTAAGGGTTGTTTGGTGGTCTCTGGAAAAAGGCATTTGGGTCTTGGTTCTCCTCCTGGTGTAGATCCACATCCCTTGTCAGCACCAACTGCAGCTCAGCAGAGGGTAAGAAGGGGTGACGGGCTATGGGGGACTGAATACCCTCTCCCCTCCCCCCAGAAAAGAGGGTCCCCTTGGGGGCAGCAGGAGGCATGCGGGCAGGGCACAGCATGTGCATGGCATGGCACAGAGGGAGAAGCTTGTCCTGCAGCTGCCCAGGCAGTACCTTTAGTCTTCAGGGCAGTCAAATCCAGTCCACTTCACCAGCACTAAACTCACTTAAGCCCTTTGCGCCAGTCACCGGAGCGGGACTTTCCTTGGTAAGCTGACCCTGCCACAGGGGCACACGAGTTACGCTGCAGACAGGCATGGACAACCACCTCTGTCAGGTATCAGTTACTGTGAGCTCTCCACAGGGCCATCCCACATCTTCCCCAGCATAGGGGACCCAGCACCACGCAGTCACCTCTTCAGCTGAGGGACTGGAGTGTGGCAATCCAGCTCATCTGCTTCGATAGGGGTCAGCAGAGCGGCAGTACGGAGACACGCCCATGTCTTACTTGGCACTGGGCAACCAAAGGGTGTTTGCAGAGAGGGCAGAAACAGGTAGCGAGGTACCAAAGCAAGGAGCTTGCTTACCCACGACACCACCCGGCCGTTGAAGCAGGGAAGCTTGGCATTGTCATCTGAGATCTCTTCTTTCACCACCCTGCAGAGAGGAGAGGAGGAAGTCAGAGCTGAGTCCTGGGTAGCAGAGGAAAAGGAGACTTTCCCAGGCGGATGCCTGCACCCAGCAACAGGCAGCCTGGGCTCAGGGATGGGGCAGGGAACAGGCAGAGAACAGTCAGCCTGCTGCCAAGGCTAAAGCCTCCTGTGTCCGTAGCCATGACTGGCAGGCTGGAGGAGAGAAAACAAGAGCAGAACCTCCTCTCCTGTGTGCATCCAGCTGTTTTTTTTCACCCTGATTAAGATTTTCATCAGTCCAAAAAGAAAAAAAAATTCAGATGGATATTTCCATCAGTTCGCTTATTTCTAAAGAAATACATAATTTAAACCTCTTTATAGTGATCTGAAAGAATCACAACCCATGCCAGAGATTTCCAATAGATGAAAGTGAAATACATTAAACATGCTGCCTCCCAGATGTTACTGTTGCTTTTTAATTACGTACATAATATTTCAACATCACTTCAAGCTTTATAGTTGTGCCACAATGTCATGTTCCCGCGTTACACAAACAGTCATGTTTTCATCAGTCTTCGTAGTGGAGGGAGTACTAATAATATTTTTTTCCCTCCAACAGTAAAAACATCGGTTTTCTTCGTAGAGAAAACACACTCTTTCTATTCTAAATACCACTCAAATACCTAAACACTTTTTTTTACAGTGAGTCTGCAATCAAAACAACTTGTAAATTCACCAGCTTTAATACCACTTTTGATAAATCAAATTTAATGCAAAAATACGCTTTAATAAGCTCGTCTCCTTTCCTACTCAATGACAACATTTTAAGCACTCTTATTTAATAATAGACAATTGTACAAGTAGTTTGTGATATTAATTTCCCCTTCCAAGACATATCTAAAGCAGCTTGACGTATATTGCGCTTAAAAAAATAACATAGTAACTAAACAGTGAATAAATTATGTTTGGGGTAAAAGAATCCAACAGAGAAAGACCAAAACAATGCATGTGCAACCAAGGGAAATTATGTATTAAAAGTAGCAGCATATAAGCAACTAAGAGTATACAGAGGTGGGATCCCATCAACAGCTCTGACGGGTCCCCAGGCCAGTGCCCAACTCACGGAGAATCGAAGAGGATGGAAGTGTGGGACACAGAACTGTGACCCATCGCCCCAGAGCGCCACGCAGCCCGGGCACTGCCATCGAGTCGCAGCACGCTGGGCCTCGGAGAAACGCGCGCTCTGGGCTCCCGGCTGCGCTCCCTGGTGCCCCGACGGCTGCCCAAACCGTCACCAAAACCAGGAGGCAAGGCTCGCCAACACTCGCAAGGCATCAGCAAAAACCAAATGAAGAGTGCTGGGAGACCAAAACCCGGGGAGCAGGCTCGCTCCACCCTGCCAGCCCTGCTGGTTGCTCCAGTGTCACGCACGCTCAGCAAAGGGCTGTCCCATGGGGTGAAAGGCATAGTGTTGCCACGTCTTTGCTAGCAGCTGGCATTCACGATCCCTGCCCAAACTGCAGAGCCAGTGGAGGGACTGGAAAAATGCTACCCATCCCCAGAAGGCACAGATGAGGAGGTCACGGTTTAAGCAGTCTCATCCACTCGCAGGATGTGCATTAATTCCTCTTGTACAGATGGAGACACAGGAAAAAAGCAGGGAAGGAGCAGTGGGGATGGATTAAAACTCTGCTGGCTTAATGCTTCTTCAGCATGACCTGTGTGAGCCTCTACCCAAAGCCCGTGCAGCCCAGGATGGGTGTCAAACATGGGCAATCTTCTTCAGGGCCGGTCTCGTACGGTGCCCATGCCAACTCTTCCCAATGCAGGCAAGTTGTTGTCTCCTCACTCCCAAGCACTCACATGCATGCTGGCCTGGCTGCACTAGCATCCATTTACAATGTCGCCAGCAGCCTGGACTTCATCCAATTCCTAGAGAGAACTTCAGGCAGAGCCAATTTCCAGCACTGCCTGCTCAGGGACACAGAGCTCTGCCTGTGGCTGAAGGGACAGAGGTCAATATATTTGAAGGGTCAAGGTGACCAACACTAAGCACAAATGAACTATTCCACTTTCAGTGGGGACAGAGGAAACCAAGCCCCAAGGCCCCCTGCCCACCCTCAGTTGCAATGCTTGATGGAGAACAAGCTCCCTGTCCCAAGGGCTGGTCCCTCATTGCTCCTATTACCCCATTGCCGCCTCAGACATCCCAGGGGTCAGCTCCACCCCGGAGCAGTTTTCTCCCTCCTTCTCCAGCCACTACATTATCACTATTTATCACTCAGATGCCAGAGCACAACGGATTATATATTTAGACTCCACAGAGAAAAACCTGATAGCGCTGGAGTCAGGCACATGCCGAGCAGGAATATCTCTGCGGTCCTGCTCGTGTCTGTCACCCCTCGCACCGTCCCAGCTATTCATGCCCTGCATTCCTCTCCAGCCCCAGCCCTGAGCGTAGCTTTCCTCCCCCCACCTCTCACTACTCTCTTCAAGTCACACATCTCACGCGAACAAGACTGAAGGTTCACATCAGAAGCCACCAAGCGAGCAGCCTCTGGGGGAGCTGTGAGCAGTGCCACGTTTCTCCTCCACGGCTGCATTCGGAGGCAGCCATGAGATCAAGCTGTCCTACGGATGTGCTGCGAGGGAAAACCATCCTGTGAATACGCTGGGAAGAGCTCCCAGACGATGGGCTCTGAATCCAGGAACTGCAAAAGAGCAGACCCAGAAGCAGCACAGGCTCTCTCGGCTCTCTAAACACCTTTACTTTTGGCAGGCGCCACCACAGCCCAGGGAAAACATCTGCCCAAGGCTGATTTCAAAGGGACAGCTTTTAGTTCATCGTCCAGGGCAGTCCGGTTTCAGACTTTCCCTATTTCAAGCCCTGCTCGGGGCTGGGCAGAATAAGGCGAGAACGGCGGCCAGGAAAACCCCTCCTGTGGAGCGGCCGCCGGGCTTGAGCCCCCCCGAGNGGGAGGAAGGAGGGAGGGAGGGAGGGAGGGTTACAGGGGAGGCAGGCCGAGTGGGCGGATGATTCAACCGCCATCCCCAGCGACACGACACAGGGCCAAGTCGGGGATGGGGGGAGGAGGAGAAGGAGGAGGAGGGGACGAGGCTCTGGCTGCCGCAGGAGCCCGGCTAGCGTGTGCACAGGGGCTGCCAGGGCTGACACAAGCAGCACATCTGCTCCCATGCAGCTGGGGGAGGGGAAAGGCCAGCCCCGGCAGCGGGGAGGGAAGCGGAGGAAACCCAGCTCCATCCCTGGCTCCATCCCTGACCTCCCGCCGGCTCCTCCGGAAGAGCCGGCAGACCCTCTCCCCACGGCCTGGGAAGATGCCATGCTCCCAGCTTCCCTCCCGCTCCCGGTGGGAGCAGCTGGCAGTCTCTAACGAGGATGCAGAGGCGGGTGAGCGACAGGCAGGCAGACGCTGCTTTCTCCAGGGAGCCCCAGCCCGGCTCAGGAAATTAGAGGGTATTTTATATCAGAGAGTCATGTCCTAGGAATGAAGGGAAGGTGGGGAACACGAGAGCGTGCACAGGAGAGAAAGGAGGCCATAAAAACCCAGCCTCGGAGGCGGCTGCGCTGTGCTGGAGCGGCCGGGCGGCGCAGCCCTTCCCAGCGCAGCTGCTCTGCTCTCAGCCTCCTCGTTTCCCCTCGGTGGCCTCCAGCCCGGGCCAGGCTGCAGACACAAGAGAACTAGTTTCTAGCTTCTGTCAGCTCTGGTCCCTCCTGAGCGGGACCCGCTGGCCACTGCGAGGTCCCAGCAAACAGCTCAGATGGAGTAACGCCAGCTCGGCGAAACAAGAAATCCAAGGGGCACAGACAAAGATTCCGGCAGGAGGATTTGAACCTCAGATGTAGACGAAGGCTGGAGCTCAGCAGCATTTGCTGCTCGTCTCTGGCAGTCCCACCCCCCATATCCAAGGGTTCACGATGTGGAGGATACTCGGAGAGAAGAAACCAGAGTACGTGGCGGTGATCAGAAAAGCTGAATGTGGCACTGGGGGGGTCAGTACCAAGTGGGCAGGTGAGGGAAGGGGACCCCTCAAGCATGTTAGCTCGATGGCCAGGATGAAAAGGCTTCTGTTACTAGGGGAGGTAAGAACAGTGAGAAGACAACTGATCAGTGACAATTTCACACTAAAAAGATGTAAAGCTAATAGGGCAGGTAAAAAAAAAAAATCATCTTTTCCTTCATTTAACTGAATTATTAAGAGAAAAGACCTTCACACAACAGCAACATTTATTTTCCCAACACTACAAAGCTCAGAAATTCAATGTTAAACTTAATCTTCTGTTATAATCTCCCAAAAATGCGGATTAGGTAGGTCACTCCACTGACCACAGCCTCCATCTCCTATAACCCACAAAAGAATTAAAAAAAACCAAACCCAAACAAACAAAAACCATCAGGAGACGTTTCTACCCAATAGCAGAAGCTTCGGGGATTTTACACACCAGAAATGTGATCTCATTTCCAAGACCCGTAGTACACACCCCTCAGGGCAGGGATGTCTTGTCTCGAAACGATTGTATAGATTAATAATGCTGCACAGCACAAGGAAGCACCTTCACACGTAACCATCCAAACGTGAGCATCTCCGAGCTCTAGAGCAAAAGCCTCCCCTCTTCTGCAAGATCAAACGCTGGGGCCACAGGGATGAGCTCTGCAGCCATTGCACCAGAAGAGAAAATTGGACAGCGCAGTTCTCCGACAGAGTTGGGATTTCAGATGGGAAATACGTGCCTGTCAGACTAAGCCCAGACATGACACGTGTGCTTCCCATGGGGATACAATCCCCCCGGGACTACGTGCCCCACCAAAGAGTACACACGTGTGTCGGTGAGCCCTTGGGCTTTGCAGGCAAACAGCACGCATCAAACAGGATTAGAGGATTTGACTTGTCTGCCTCCATAAGCCAGGGCATTCTTTGGGTCTTCCTCACTGTATTTTTACCTCCTGTGTGAGGAGGAGTAGTACACAGGGTACATATTGCACAGCGCACTGGGGTGAAAAGGGTTCTCACAATGTAAGCAGATTGTCACCCTGTAGGTGGTTTAGTTCTGTCAGACCTTCCTCACCAGAAGAGCTACCGTCCTCCTGTCTGTCCCTGCACTCCCGGTGAATGCGAGCTCCTCTGCAGCACAGTCTTTACCTGTGTTTGTTGGTTTTTTTTTAAGAACCAAGAAGCACAAACCAGCTCTCCCTTTGAGCAGGAGAGGCCACCTCCGTTCTCCTAACAAATCAAGTGAGTTTTAACAAGGATTCCTCAGGGAGCAGGTCACCTCATATTAAGCTACTACCCACCCCTCAGAGGCAGGGACATCATGTCTATGAGTAAAAGCACAGAACAGCCTCTTTTGTTTTCAGGTGGTAGTATCTCTACAGCCTCCCTCAACCCTGCTCACCACAGCTTGCTGTGCTTTCCCCCCCAGTCACTCAGGCAGGGGCTGAACAGACATCTAAGATGGCAAATGTTTTCCCCAAGAACCCCTCATCAACACATTCGCCATCACTCCACTGGACATACACCAGGCCAACCACATCCCCCGTGTCCAGGAGATGTCTGGCTCCAGCTGGACCAGTACTCAGTCCTACAGGCATCACTGGGTGGAAGATGACAGAGGACAGACCTTCTGTCCACCTAGTCCGAAGGCTGGAAAAGGAGCGGCATTTAGGAATGAGCCACCAGACCTCACAGGCCTGCCCAGGAGCAGCACTTATCAAAGCAAAGCTACCGACTTTGATTTCCAAGTGAGCCCAAAAGCCTCTGTGGACCCTCTCGCCTTGATCTTCAGAGTGACCATCTGACCACTTCTCTCCAAACAAGCCCAACAAGCCTGTTCTCCAACTGGGAGGAGGAAGCTGCACAGGGACTGCAGCAGGCACCTCCACACTAATTAATCCCGCCCTGCCCAAGCGATGCTTCCAACCCCTAGAAGGACATTTAGAAACATCATCAAAGGAAGCATTCTCTGGGCCCCTGAAGGTTCAGTGACACTTTCAGTCTCTTTGAATTGGAAATCAGGACAAATGGGAACTCCCAGCAGAAGCCCAGCCAGGCTCTTCTCCCTGGTAGCTCAACTTCAGCTCTTTGATAACTCACAGCCCAACACAAGGACACAAGACAAGTGCAAGGACTCATTGTGAGAAAGAAAGATTTGAGGCTAAACATCTGCAGAAATGATCTTCACGGAACCGAGACAAATCCACAGATGTAACAGTGACCAAAAGCTGGTCTTATATTCAAGGTGGGATAGGGAACAGGCCCAAAGAGGCCCCAGCCAAAAAGAGACATGCGTATGAGACAGGGTAAAATCCTGATGCAGTCGCTACAGTTCATACTCCTGTTGAGAGACGGCAAGCAAACCGCAGGAGGCTTGGTCTGCTCTGACAGCTCCGTCTGGGTACAGACAGCAGGAAGAACCCACAACGCTGAGCTGCAACACAGCACTCCCGCCCACTGAGAGAAAGGGACTGTGCAGAGGCGGGAAAAGGGTCTACCCAGCTGGTAGCAAAACACAAAGGGCACAACACCACCTTACCAGAAAGCTTATGGATGAGGTATCTGGGTCCCACAGCGAGCTCCTTACTTCTCTCCACAGAAGTCACTCACCCTTTTCTAGGCTGGCTAGAAAAGCAGCAGCCTCCCTTACAATGCCCGTGGGCTTCATGTCGGTTAGGACGACAGTGAGGAGCTGTAAAGGGCTCCAAGGGCTGCTAGGGGGACAGTGTGATGTTAGCACATACACAACAGCCAAGGGAGAGGGCCACGGTGTCTGTGAAGGTCCTGCATGCAATGTGAGGAAGCAGAACCAGGCCTTCCTTTTCTGGCCCTCAGCTGAGGGACACCGAGTCAGCCCTGCTTTTTCTTAACAGAAAGCAAGGCTCCTGCCAAGAAAGCACTGCTGCTGTGGAATGTGCTGGGCCAGCAGTACAGCTCATTCCTGGAAAAGCATCAACTCAGCAGGAGAGCAAGGAGAGGAGAAGAGGGAGAAAACGGGAAGAGGGGGAGGGTGGGAAACAAAGTCTGAAAGCTTGGACTTCCATACCTGGGGAAGCACAGAGCAGCCACAGAGCAGTCTGCTCGCCAGCACCCTCTTGTCCCAGGCTGCCAGCACAGCAGCTCTGCCCAGCACCAGCCCTCTGCTCTTGAAGCATCTTTATGCTGGCCAACCACCTCCTCAGCAGGTCTGGGAAGGCACAGGCCAAGGCAGATGTCCATGGAGAGGAGTGAGGTTTGCTTCCCCCATCATGTTAACAATTAATTTGTATTTAATAACAGGTCTGCACCAGGAGATGACAAAGCAGCCTCCACACATGTCCTGCCCTCAATACACTGACCAGCTCGCATTACTCTCTCCTGGCACAAACAACTTTGCAAGAGTTTCCCAAGGAAATGAGCCCAACCTCCTGTCTCGGGGGAAGGGGTCTTGAAGGATAACAGGCTCTAGATGACGGCACCTACTCTTCGCATCCAGCTGGGCTACCATCAGCAACATCTCTGCTAACTGGATGTATAAGACGTGCAGAGAACCCCTACAAAACCAACAGGGAGTTAATGAAGCTCAAAACTAAGCTCCGCCGCAAAACATCTGCCAAAGACAATGAGAAGGACTCACGCAAAGAGCAGCCTTTCAGAGCCACAACAGCTGCACAGTGGCAAAGAAAGAACTTTGTCCCTGATCCCAGGCTATTGCAGCACTCTGAAAAAAGGGCAAACAGCGATACCACGTCCCTCTGGCCCTAAAACGCAGGAGGCCGCAGACAGCACAGAGGATCTGAATGCACATAAGAACCATCACTAGGATAGGGATGCGTGTTCTTTTTCTTACCTCTGGGCCCTGAATAATTATTGGCGCAATCTGAACTATTCACTTCACTCCCCGGAAATTGTCAGCAAGCCAAGAAAGAACTTAGACAAAACCAGCAGCTTAAACATCAGCTCCTACACAGGTCTACTAGTAGACAAAACCAATGAAAGGCAGAGGAAGGCTCCCTGTTTCACCTGGTCTCCTGCTTTTGATGGTGTCAGTGCAGGGGACGGTACAAGAAATTCCACATACAGAGAGAGCAAACACAGCACATTTTAGTAACCTTTTATATACTTCATTTTTTTCAGCTAATATCAGTCACTGCACCAAACTCCTTTCAAGACACAGTACTAAGCCCTGGAACAATACAACGAGCACTCTCCTATCAAGCGTTCTTCACCAGACCAGCCAGGCTCACCTTCCAGCCATCACCGAGCAAACAAGCAAATACTGTTCAATCGCTGGAAAAGAGACAAGAGAGATCATAGAATTGCAGAATGGTACAGGTTGGAAGGGACCTCTGCAGATCATGCAGTCTGATCCCACTGCTAGAGTAGCATCATCCAGGGCAGGCCACACAGGAACAGATCCAGGTAGGTTTTGAAAGTCTCTATAGAAGAAGACTCCACAACCTCTCTGGGCAGCCTGTTGCAGGCTCTGTCACCCTCACAAGAAAGAAGTTTTTCCTTGTGTTGAGGTAGAACTTCTGCGCTCCAGTCCTAAACAAACCAAGCACGTGCTGGTACACAACTCACTCAACTAGAGCTCCAGAAAGCAGGTGAGAGCCACAAAGCAGGAGCCAGTCAATTACTGTAAATTAAAAGGAATCCAATTAGCCAAGAAGCAGGGAAATTGTGAGCTGTCTCTACCATGCTGCTGGTTTACTCTCAGCAACAGAAGTACTCAATTCTTTTTTCTTCCTTTATGAGACCTCGCCCTGGCCCATAGGACTCCTCCTGACACCCAATGGATGTTCCACTGGACAGAGCAGCATCTAGACAGTCAGGAGATCATCATCTGCCTAGGACTTCTCTAAAGGAGCGTCAGAGATTTACTGAAACAGTGCGCAGGCCATGGTCTCGGTCTGGAAGGCAGGCACTTTCTGCAATCAGCCAGGCCTTTCTGTTTCAGCAGAACAGATGAGTGGCATTAATCTGTAACCTGCATGAGGTGCCACGTACAGAACTCAGTCCAGATCCCACCACAGCTCGCCTCTGCATCAGACATCAGCAGCCTTTCCAACAGGAGGGTAAGTTTCCCAATAATTTAGAAGAGGACGGTGCTTTAGACTACTATAGCAACATACTCCACCTTTGCAGGACCAAGTTCACTCAGAGCTGCTGCTTTTCTTTGACATTATGAACTCCTGACCCTGTCACATACCATTCAAAATCCTCCCACCTGCCATCTTTGACAACTGCACTGAAGGCTGGTTAATGGTCAGTGCTCCAGAAGTCACCATCACACGTGACATGAAATGTTCCTCTTGTGGAGGGTCTCAAAGCCACAGCTGCCAACTCTCAGGTTCTTCAAGGATGGAGAAGTGCAGTGGAAGGCAGCACAACCTGTCTGCAGCCTGTAAACATTTCATGAGCTCAGTAACTGTTGAACTGGTCACTCTACACATTAACTATTCCCAACGGCAGCCCAGAAAGACTCATCACATGTTATTACTGCAATAGCGACATTTCCCGTGTCTGGGGATCTGCTGATAAGACAAGTTACAACAAGACCCTCATTTTGAGTTTCCTAATTATCTGTGATACTGACATCAAATTCCCCTGAAGCATCTCCTCCTTTAATCACCATAAATGCTTTGTGCCAGCACTACATGTTGACCGACCAGGAGTTCACCTGATCCTTGCAGGTAACATGGCCAGACACAATCCCCACCTCAAGTCTACCCATCTCACACTACGCGGGAGTGCGTATGTGCCATGCAGCTTCCCAGCACCAGTGCAGAAGTACCAACCGCACCAAAGGTAACGTCATATGAAGGCACCAGAAGATTTTTAAAATATTCCACATCAGCAACATACAAAAAAAAAAAAAAAAAAAAAAAAAAAAAAAAAAGTAAGCTCCCGTGTTTCTGGGGGGGGGATTGAGAAGCAAACACATGCTGTGCGAGTCTGACCCAGTTCAGATGCATCAGACTGACCGTGCACACGCGGTGTCGATGTTACACACCCCTGCAGCAAGTCGGAGCTGCCCCAAGGAAACTCAGACAGAGGGCACCCTAAGCTGAAGCAGATGTTGCCACTCCAAAACTCCTCTGACACTTCCAGGATGCCTGAGCAGGGAATAGTGTTAACAATCATCCCAAACTAACCCACCTTTTGGCCCCAGCTGAAATGCAGCATTTTCACTCTGGAAGGAAAATCCATCTGACAGAAGTCCCTTCAGGACCTAGAGGTGCATTTACCAGCTCTGGGTCTAAGATAACCAGGAGGTCCATCAGAAGGGACTCAGCTGTGCAGCCAGATCCGTGAAAATCCACTCTTCTCAGAGCTACAAAAAATTCAAACAAATCCAGTGCAATGGCGAGACTTCCTGCATTAAAGCCCTATATGGACTTCCAGTATAGCACAGCCTCAGCTGGGCCCAGACCAGTCTCTCTGCAAATGGCATTAACATACGGGTTGAGCTGGGCAGGGCCGAGCGAACTGGGACAGCTCGTTAGCTGTATGCAAACAGAAGTACGGAGTTTGCATATCCACCACAGCTTCTGAAAAAAGCTTCCACTGGAGAAGCTGGGGCACCCTGGGGCCAAGCAGCTGACTGACGGCCTCAGCAAAGCAGCAGCCTCCTCCCAGCCTCTGCCCTGCTCATCAGGTCAGACCACAAAGCCAGGTTTGTCACCACGCTTCTGACACCGCTCAGGCTGTCAACAGCGGTGGCATGGCACAGCGTGGCGTACAGCGGACAAACTATGTGCTCGCAGATGGTGAGACTCGAAAGGACCATGAATCTCAAGCAGGTTAGAGTGACGCTGAGGGAAAAAGCTGAAGTGCAGTGCATGGGCCTAGCATCGGCTTCCCCGCAGTGATAATCCAGGCAGAGCCAGAGCTCCCAAAACACAACCCCTCTGGCAGACCCTCAGTGTCCACAGAACCAGCCTGCACATGGCAGGAGCTGTCAGCCATCAGAACACAAGGAAAAGCCCACAACGTGTTATCCAGACCCTGAATTCCCAGCCTCTCATAGAGACAGCCGCCAGCGATCAGAGGGGTCACGTAGCAAATAAATTCCTCTGCAAACCCCAAGGGCAGGTCAAAAACCAGCAGAAGAAGGACCTTCCCACACAGCAGCCAGTGTCAGCTCTCCCAGAAACAGATCTCTGCTCCAAGTTGTGCAAGGAAGCCTTCCTCCCTTCAGCTCATGTCTTCAGCCAGGACCAGGACAGACTGCAGCGATTCAGTCACCACTCACTGTGTCATCTTTTCCTCCAGTTCTCGCAAGACAGCAAATTTTAGCCAACAAGGCAGATGGAGAGATGCTCTGGTGAGGAGATAACCAACACAGAGGACTTAGTGGAGCAGGGCACCCAGATGCTGCTTCTGCTGCCTTCCCTAAGTAGCTGTAGCTGTGACTGGAAAAACAATGCCTCTGGCACATCTCTCAATAAAAAACTGATGCAGCCACCACAACAATCCCAACCCTCCACTGCGACACAGGATTACACAGCACAGGAAGGTCAGCACCAGGCATCTCCGCCTGCCAAGGCCTCCAGAGAATTCCAGCCCATTCCTGGATGAGTTCAGTATTAGTGCTACAGCAGTAACAACATGGCAACGGAAACAAGTGAAATCAAGAGCTGCAGAGCAGGGGTTTAGGGAGATACTAACACTTAGCTCTACAGGCTAACATGGTCCTTGTAGACAGGGATATTCATGACCGAAGAGATTACATATTCTCCTAAGGCCACCATGGCATTACACAGATAAGTGCACGGACAAAGCAGACAAAGTCACACAGATTAGGCTAATTCCCAGATTTGTACCTTACTTCAACACCTTCCAAAATGCCTTCACAAAAGGATTTGGCCCCAAAATTTCCAACAGCAGCCACGGGCAGGATTAAGTTTTCTTTAACTTGCCAGCTGCTGCCTAACAAGCCAGCACCACTGCGACAAACACTAACACAGCCACATGGTACCACAACCCCCTTCTGGAAAACCACCATCCATCTAGCACAGGTCAGAAGGGCAGGGTCTGAATAACAAACAAGGGATGGAGAGAGGAGGAAATCAATAGGAAACACCAAAAACCTGACTGCTGCCTCATCAGATGTGCAGCACGATGCAAAGCTGGTGCAACAACATGAAGGCAATTTCCTGCAGATGCCGCCTCTGCTGTCTTCTGCAAGCCCAGCTCTCCTTCATGGGCTTTTACACAGATCAAATATCCTAAAGCATAGCATTGTTACATGTACTTGGATGCAATCAAGGGGGAAAGAGTAGCACTTCATTACAGCAGCTCAGAACAGCCCAGCAACTGCCGTGCAGACATGCAAGAGGCTTCCCACCTCTTTAAGCACCATGAGCTCAAAAAGGTCTTGAGGAATTTTAACTATGCTGCCTACACCTCTGCATATACAGCCTTCAAGTCTAGATGGAGGGCATGTTGCCCGCCCTGACAGAGGATCAAATACATCTGTGCAGCGGAAAAGCGGCAAGGGAAGACACATTTTCTTTGCTTATACTCACAGCACCCTTCTTCCCTGAGCATCCCCAAATACATTAAGGTGGGTAACTACCTCCACTTTCAAGAGTTCAGACCGCAAAAGCTATAGACCCAGATATCTCTGCCTGTTGGAAGACTAGGTGGGGAAATCACAGGCAAAGGAGGCCAGGAGGATGCTGCAGAAGGGACTTACTGAAGGCTCAGTGCTCCAAGCACACGGCCTTTGGCCATCTGCTCCACCCCTACAAGCCAGTAGCTTCCTCCTCAGAGTCCACCACAACTCAGTTCATGCCTCCCTAATTGCCTGTCCTGCTCTCACCACTGCTGTGTCGGAAGGAACATCACTCCCTACTCCACCACACAGAAGATCCAGAACCCACTCTGCATGTGAGCCAACATCTGGGGTTTGGGAAAAGCTAAGTTCTAGATAAAACTCTCAAAAGTTGTATTTCAGCAGGAACCAGAAGACAGAGCAGTAGGGCCACCGCTATCATTCCGTAACAATGAACAATGATCAGGTCATGACCCAGGTTATGGTGGTTTATGAGCCGTTTTCAATGGTGTTCATCCTTGACCTCAGAGACTGGACCATGCTGGAGCACAGCTGCACCACAGGCAGCCAGGGGACACAGATTTACTTCACGGCAGTTTCTGAGATGTCAAGGTGCGTTTTTGCTCTGTGCAGGAATTTGGAGCACCAGAGTCCTCCAGATGATTTCAAAACACAGAACTGCATCAAAACAGCTGTGTTCTAATGGATGGGCAAAGGTTTCTTGACCTTCCTTTCTCTTTTTTTGAGAGATGACAAGCGAGGCTTACAATTAAGAAACATTCCCATCAAAACCATAATGGAAAACAATACCTCTCCAAGAAAAATGCTGGCTTCAACATGACACCGTATTTTGGGAGAAGATACACATTCAGTTAAAAAAAAAATAATTCTGACCAGCTCTAGCTGCAAACAAGTTCAATAGCTGCTGTAAAGCTTCATTGTTTGCATAGTACAGACAAGGCCTTAGGGAAATTGGTCTGCAGCCCAATTTGGTCAACTTGGCTTTCCGAACACCACCCCTGGGCAAAGAAACCAGGCTATGACTGCCATCCAGTGTGGCCTTCGGAGCACAGCTCCAACCACAACAGAGAAAGCTGGACACCTACGAAGTCAGTAATAGCTGGGTCTGCACAGCAGGACACGCACTGCCAGGCGCACACAATGCAGCCCAGGGAAGGAGCGAATACCATCACCTAACCCTCTCCATCTGCACCCCAGCCCTGCCACTGCTGCGGCCTCCCACCACCACCGCCACGACACTTGGAAACAGCCTCCAGCAACAGCTACAGCCAGGATCAGCTCCAGTGTCGATGGGCCACCCCCCAGCGCAGGCAGCATTGTAGGAACTTCCCACCACAAGCACAGACAGTGGTTAGCAGCTCTCTGCCAAATCCTCAGCAGCCCAGGAGATGGAGGCACAGGCTGCAGTAACCCACACACAAAACGCCCAAAAAATAACCTCCGGTGGACCCCAGGTAACCAGGACAGCATGTCTCATGTAAGCAGGCAGGGGACCGCACATCCTCCAGAGCAGTGAGCACAAGAGACAGGGTGCTGTAGCCTCTTACATGTGATGTCCTCCACACAGAAATGACCGGGTTTCGCCTGAAGATGAAGAAAAGTGGCGGTCACCTCACAGTACAAGGACGTGAGCATGCAAGGGAGTTGCACACAGTTTTGGAGGCCCTTTTGCTCACAGATCTCTCGTTAACTTCTCCCCACACAAAATCCACACTGCCATGGAAGCACTCTCCACCAGGGACAGGAGACAGGCGAAGGTCTTCTGCAGACAGCAGAGTTTTCAACTCAAAATTTAAAAATTAAAGTTCCAAAAATCAAAATAAAACAAACTCCCCCAACCCACACTACAAAGAGCTGGCAGGAAAGGCAGGGGCACCGTGCCAGCGGCTCACCACTGCTTAGGGACCGACACCGCTTATTAAGTTCAGGATCCCTTCCTCGGCTCTGAACACTTCCAGCCAGAAGGACAGTCACTGCTGGCATCAATTTCAAAAAGACCCTGCAATAAAAATAAATCACTCAGCCTTTCAGTGAGCGTCAACGCGCTTCCCCACGCACATGTGCGGGAGATGAGGTCGCCAAATACCAACGGCATCTGACCCCTGCACTGGGAATTCCAGCAGCGCCCGCTTTGTTCTGCCTCCAGAGTTTTGCTGTAATCACTGTCTCATACCCAGCTTCAGAGGGCAGGTGATAATTAAGCAGGTCTAGATTAGATACTGGGGTAGCGATTAGCTGGACGCCAATTTTCACTTGACAATTGAGACCTAGGAATCACTCAGCACAGTCCTGAAGTTAAAACTGGAATTGAGACCTGCAAGAGAGAGAAACCAGCAGCAGCGGTAGAAGGAGCAGCACCATGCCACCACTGTACCTCAAATTGTTGGTGTCCTCCCAGTAACGCAGAACAAGTAGGGCAGATGAGGAGGGAGAGATGGTCCCTTTGCAGGAGAAATGGCCCTTCCTGCTCTCCAGTTTGGAAGAGGAGAGGTGGCCAAGTGGAGATAAGCAAAATGATCACCCAAGTGCTTTATTCACATACAGAAGAAATTCAAACTTTCAGGCACTCCAGAATTTATGGAAAGACGAGATGGAACTTCAGGCAGATGCTGAGGACTTACCTGGATGCAAAAACTGCGCTCATTTAACCGAAACTGCTGTGAAAAGTTTAATTTGAACTTTAGCATGCCCCTGTGGGAACAGCTTTCGATTGATAGAAAATGATCAGCATCAATTACAAGCAGAAAAACAAGTCACAAGAAACTACATTTCAATAGATAAAAGAATATCCTCAGAGTTGTACCAGTCACCTGGCAGGTGAGAGGTCAAACCTGTAGTTCAGCTGGAGCAAACATGCACACAAGCTGGCTGGGGAGAAGATCCATGCTGCCCAGAAACAGCTGCATTTCTCATGATGGACCTGGGAAGGAGGTAACACTTCACACATCACTAAAACCCATCTCCCAGAAAACTACAAACTACCACAGACCATCAGCACGGTCGTTCCCTTCCCAACCACACAGGTCCCCAGGAGCATTTACAGCACTGATCTTGCAGCACCTCTGTGGAACAGAGAGCTCTGTCAGGCCACGATGCACACAAACGTTTGCCCAAGAAGCTCGCAGCATCAAGTGGACAAGACAAGACATGGAAGCACTGCTGGAATGTGCATTTTACAGATTAGGAACAAAAAAAGACAAAAACTAAAGTGTGTTCAAAATCCTGCTCAAAGTCTGAAAAACCTGCGGGTGGCTTGATAGAGAACATGGACCTCACAAGCACTGCACTGATCTAAGGCTCTCTCCTGCTGACCAGCACACAGACCTTACCTGGAAAACATTCAATAAAGACTCAAGATGTAGAAACAAAACTTTCCTTCTGTAATGAGGGTGAGGTTAGCATGCTTCGCAGCAAAGCACATTCATATAAAGTATCTTAGGTCCAAAAAGAGACTACCACATCTATCCACTGCCACACTTGTACCACCACTCCGCTTAGCTCCTCCACATGTCTCCAGCTCTGGGGTCAGCAATGCACAAAGGCAACAAGGGCATGAGTGTCTGCACCCTGCATCACTGCTTCACACCACTGGGCTCAGGCTGGATTCTCTGTCTGCGGCTGTAGCCCATTACACGCTGAGTAGATCAGGCAACAAAATTCTGCAGCCCGCCTGCTGCTCACAGCTCCTCTCCCTAGGATCGGGTGCATGAAGTCCTATCATTTCTCCTTCTTCCCACCCAGAGGTGACACCATTCATTCTGGGGTCTTCTTAATGTGGGGCCGAGCACTTTGACTAGGATTAGCTCCTGGCATAGTCTGACAACTCCACAGCCACCCAGGGAAGCCTCAGTTCACATTTCCAAGGAGATGTAAACACTGAAGCTGCTCCATCACCGCCCTGATTCTCAGAGCAAACAAATATTAACAAGATAAACAAAAGAATGAAAACTCCCACACACCAAGACTGTGGCTGCAATATGGCCTTGGGGATGGGGTGAGCACAAGGGAATGCCAGGCTGGAGATCCAGAGCCTGGAAAGAGAAGAAGTGGGAGAAACAGATCCAGTCTGGGCAAAAGAGGCGAGAGCAAACGTTGGACCACGTCTTGCTCCAGGTAACCCTGGAAGGTGAGATGCCTCCACTCCCAACAAAAGATGAGAGAAGAACTTAGTCTTATGTCACAAGGATCCTTCAAAAGGTCCAGCTGCTGATGAAAAACATGAACGATCTGATCTGCAGGTCTCCTCTTTCTTGATCAGCTCCCATGAGGCCACCCAGTATCAATAGCTTGTCTCTTTTGCAAAAGGGCTTTACCCTGGAGACTACTTCTAGACACTGCCCAACTGACCAAAACCTGCCTGGGTCAGAAACTGCCAGCACAAGCCAGGTCATCCTCCATGTCAGGCAGAGGGAATCTTGAGTTTTCACTAATTGCCCATGTGTTTGTAGCCCAGCAGCTGAGGTGCCTCCTGCCCTTTTGTCCCTGTCTCTCGCTGCAGACCAACGGATTGCTCTCTCCTGGACACCAATTACCAGGGATCACAAAATATTTCAGTTGGACTTGATGAGCTTAAAAGTCCTTCCAATCTAAATGATTCTATGATTCTATTTTGAGTGGTGCCGGGGGCTCCAGGGCTTCTCAGAGACCAGCTTGAAGCTAGACTGCTCTGGCTGTTCCCTCCCATGCTCCAGCCAACTACCAGCACGTTCTTCAGCTCTCTGGAAAGAAGCAAAGGCAGCTTTCCTGATGGGGCATCCATGGTGGCACCAGGAGAGGCTTTCTCCCATCTATTCCACAAAAGACCTTGCCACGTGCTACTCCAACCGTGCAACTCATCGCACAGGACTTCACCGAGGAACAGGCTGCCCACACGCAGCCTCCAACCTCTCTCAGCTGCACCTTCCTTTCTAGAGAAGTTCACTCTTCCCGGAAGAATTAGCTGAACTGATCCCAACAAAAATCTCAGCCCGTGCATTTCTGATGCAACTAAACTCACTGTGTCTTCCTGTGTGATTTTCCCCTCTCCCTGCTACCATCCACAACTCCTTGTGCTGCTTTATTGTTGAGTTTCATTAATCTACCATCTGCCTCCTCTTGTGGAGCCTTAAAGAAACAGAGGAGGATGAAAAGGCACAGCACAGAACTTTGCTGCCACAAGACCCCTCTTCCCAAAGCGAGACACTGTTATTTATTACTAAACTTTGTTTATAGTTACGCAGACACTCTCCCACCCACATGGCAATGTTTCATTCAAGACAAGTTTGAATTCTCAAGTGCAACATTTCAAAGGATCCCAAAGCATTTGTTTACAAACAACATGCATGGAGAATTCGCTTCTCCCACCAATGAGCACGGTCCCCTCTAAGACATGGAGAGAGGCAGCTGTTTCATAGCACCCAACACAGCTCAACAGCTGAGGGACAGGAAACAATCCGCAGACAACTGATATTGCTGAGGAAATTTATGGAAAATGAGGGCTGGAGATTTCTATTTGCCTGGAGAGGACGGGGAAGCTTCTGAAGACTAAAGCTCTCTACTGGGTCAGGAGGAATTTAGGGAGGCAAAGCATCCCAGACTGTGGTCAAAGGAGTGACTCCAAATTTGAAGCCTCATCTGAAAGCTGGCACCTCCCAAGCTAACGGGAACCTGGGCACTGGGATAATTTGGCTGCAGAGGGCAGAGCACCCCCTGCTGAGGCAGCCACACGGATCTCCATCCAAGCCCCGAACAGGCCCAGCCCTGTTCAGCGTAGGGTACGAGCCAAGATCCCAGCCTAGGGAGGTTTTTGAAGCAACAAGAAGACACTAGGAAGACTATAAAACTGGAAGGTTTTTGCAGTCCCAGCCTCCATACACAAGACCTACTGTAAATGCTAGATCTTCAGAGAGGGGGGAAAAAAATGCAGAGAAAGAAGGATCATGCAACTCTTCCAAATACCAAAGTGCTAGTAATGGTAGAGCATCGCATGTTGTGGAAGTCAAGAGAAGCTATGCTCCCAGAACGGAAACACAGGTCCTCAAAAAGGCTAGAAGAGAGTCAGATGTGGCAAGACTCTGGACAAAAAGTAGGAACAAAGGGTCTTACAGAGAGTTGGTTTCATGATACTTGCTTCTCAGAGCAGTCACTGACTTTACAAAGGTAGGAGACAGGAGCTCCCCAGAAGCTCCCCAGAAGATTAGTCAGGACAACCACCTAAATGATGGTCAGAATACACCTCCTCACTTCCAAATAGCCACATGTGATGGAAGGAACCAAAGGGTATCACAAAAGCAATAACAACAGCAGTGTCAGAAGAGAGCTGCCCTGCAGGAGATGAGATGCAAGGCAGGGCTGCAGCCCTCTTCTACACAGACCTATCTAAGAGATAAGCCCTTTGCTCAGAGATGGGCAGTGTGTTAAGAGTTCTCACTCCTTCTCCATGGAGGCAGAGGAGAAAGCTGGTCCCCTTTACCAATTCTTCCCAAAGACGAGATGCAGAGGACAAAGCTGCCAAAATGGATGTCCCTCCCCAAAATGGATGGTAGGACAACGAAACTGTCCTCAGATGCACTCCCTGGCAAGAGCTGATGGAGGGGGCACTGCTCCCATAGCCTTTTGGCGGAGGGAACAAAGGGCACCCTTCCCAGGCAGGCACAGTGGGAGATGCCCAGGCCCTTTAGATGGGGAATGACAATCCTGAGTACAATAACGTGGGAGGATGCCACCCTTGCACACCCCAAGGTGGGCTGCACTGGGAGACACGCTCTCAGGCAAGGTGCTGCACAAACATCATGAGCAGGGGAAGGGGGTGATCCTTACACGGGGTAATGATCATTTCTGAGGTGCCTCTGGTAGACAGTGGGGTGCAGCCCTAGAGAAGGGGCACAGAGGATGCCACCAGCTCCCCCACAGAGGAGGTATCGGGGGAAGCTTCCCTCAGAGCTAACAGGGGAAGAAGAAGATGGGGGGCTGTCCCCAGAGGCAGGACACAGGGACCATCAGTCCCAGAGAAGGTGCACACGAAGGTGTATCTCACACCCCCAAGGTGAAATAACCGGGGGTGCACGTGTCCCTGGATGGGATGCACCCGAGAGTGTGTGTCCCGTAGACAGCGCACAAGGGGGCCACCATCCCCCCGCCCACCAAGGCAATGGAATGGAGATAGAAGATGGATGTGGGTCCCCCTCCCCAGACCGGGCACAAGAAGGGTCAGTCCCGAAAGGCATCACCCCGCGGCGGGGATCTGGGCCCCGCTGCCCTGGGGTGAGCCAGCCCCAGCCCCAGCCCCAAGCAACGTGCGGGGCAAGCGTCCCCAGCCAGGCCCACGCATTCCGCGCCCACCCTGCCGCGGGTCCTTCCCTCCAGCTCCCCAGGGAGGCCCACGGGAGCCCGCACTCCACGCGTGGACACACGGGGCTGCCCCCCTCCCCACCCCCCGCGGGA
>VWZK01022279.1:747481-841654 GCA_013396935.1 Baryphthengus martii | reverse complement strand
GAACCGGAACCGGCGCCCCACGGGGACCGCGCAGCGGAGCCAGCCGGAGCTCCTGGTGGGGCTGCACTCGGAGCTAGGACCCCGGGATGAACCGAGCCCGGGGTTCAACGGACACCCCGTGAGGGGCTCGGCCCAGTGTCCATCCTCGACCCAGCCCCTGCCACTATCCAGGCCCGCACCCTGCCCCATGTGAGACGCCCCACTTGGAACTGACACCCATCTGCCTCTCTCCCCAGGGCCATATATCTGCCACTGCTCCTGCGGCACCCCATCAGGGTGCGTGCCCCCCTAGGACCGCACCCCTCATCGCCTCCCTGGCCATGGGTTTGGATTTTTTCACATCCATGTCTATTGACATACAGCCTAGTACTCCCCATGCACCCACGTTCCCGGTTCTAGCTGGTATGCACCCATACACGCCTCCCAGGCTCCCCACCCCCATCTAGATTTCATCCCCTCTTACACCCACTGATGCTGCTCCACACACATGGTCATTCCTGTGCCATGTGCTCTTGCATCCCACTACCCGCATTGTTTCTCATGTATACACCCCAGGCCTACCTCTTCCACCTTTGCAGCCCTGGGTCTTTTTCCACACACCTCCCACCCTTTTCCACACTTGTCATACAACTACATGCCCTTCAAATGCAGCTTACAGACATGAAGCATACCCTGCTCTACCCTGTCCTTCCACTGCTAGACTTCTTTGAACTTCCATACTCAGTGTTCTGGCCACCCCACACAGGGACTTTGCTGCACAAGATGGAGAACGATACCATTCACCCCACTTCCTCTCTAGCTGTGGTTTCCTTCCAAACCCCTTGTCACCATCCAACAACCCTCCCTGATACTGAGGCACTGGACACTGCAGTGTCTCTTCAAATTCCCCAGCCTCATTTCCTCACCAAGCAGACTCTCTGCTCCTCATGTGCATCCTCCTTTCCACATACCATGGCCTCTTCAACTGTGCACCAGCTCCACCAACCCCTTGGCTCTGTGGTTTCTTTCCCATCCTCTCTCTCCCCAGACCCTATCACTGTTACTCACAGTCAGCAGCACTGTGACCCCAGCCGCTAAGACTTGCCTCTGTGCCGCAGAAGTCTCAGGCTCACTGGCTTCCTTTCCGGACACTTCGCCAGCACCCAAGGAACCGTCTCCATCAGCAGTTTCCTGGAGTTGTGGCTGAGAGCAAAGCTAGGATGGATGGAGCTTGGGGAACACCCACCACCAGGAAGCGCAAGAACCGCCTTGCACCATCCTGGATTAGAAGGAACAAATGCAGAACCACCACCACACTGTGGGCCTGCACAGGGCGTGAGACTAGATCACCAGCTTTCAGAGCCAGACTCACCTCCCATAGGAAAAGAAGCCAGAGCAATCTTATAGGGAACAGAGCCAAGCTCCTCAGGCTGGCAGGCAGGTGTAAGCTAAATAGCCTCCTCATGAATGAAAGAGTCCTGTAGGCATTGCTAGCAATTATCTGGGCAGCACTGCTAGACTGGGTGAAGCATCTGATGTTAAATTAAAAAAATAAAGGGAAGACCTCAGGTAAATTATAAGAGGTGTGAGGCTCTCCCTTATTTCCACATCAGCTCTTGGCAGATTGTCACTTCCTCATGCTCGGAGCTCTGTGGTAAAAGCTGGCGTTACCTGGAAAGAAGAATTGAGGTCAGAAATGGAAAAGTTTAAACTAAGCTGCTTCTTATTGTGTTGGTCCTGACAGAGCTAATCTTAGTCTTTTTGCAGTGCCTCCCTGCCCCAAAAGCTGGGCCCATGTGGAAGAATTACAGTCCTACCCTGACAGGGCCACTCTCTTGCCCATCTCCCAGCACAGTTATGGGTGCACCTTGGAGCCTGCGTCACGTGTATTAGACACCTTTGTTACCAAAAGGGCCATTTTCTGAAGTGCTGAGACTCACTCTTGATGAATGGAGGTTAAGAACACAGAGCCAAAGAAATGAGCAGTAGGGACTGTGCTAAGCACTGGGTCCACGAGGAAGAGCTTTAGAACAGGCTTATGTCTACATTTTAAAATATCGGCATTGATAGCATGGCTCCTACTTACGGAGAAAACAGGCTCCCGGCATTTGAGTGCATCTCGGAACAGCACAAAGCAGAGGTGGATGTACTCGAGTTCTATCACTTCCAACAAGTAACACAAGCAACGCAAAACTCATCTTGTTCTAAAAGGCATGAAGCTGTTAACCAAAGTTACAGGTTTGATACAGGAACAGCAGGTGACACCCATCCCTCCCAGATGGTAAATCAGACAAATTGACTACTGTAGCCTCAGGAAAAACTAAAAATACTTAACTGCTTGCAATTCTCAGATGCACAGCAACGGTTGCACAATCAAGGTTGCTCTCAAAGGCATTTCTAGTCTTCTGTATCAAATGTAAATCTTGATTGAAAGCATCAAGCCCACCCTATATTTAAGCAATGGAGCAATGGCTCCTTTCAAAAGTCTACACTTACCTGCCCAGAGGATGCTGTGCCACAGCAAAACTCCACCTTGGAGAGTATTGTGCATCCTGCTTTGTCTCCTTTTTGCTACTCTCTTCTCAGCACCTGTAAAACCACCCCCAACACATGCACCACTGAGGCCTGAAGGATATTTGGTCACAGAGCAACATTCTCCCAAGATCCAATGTGGATCCTAACCCCTGAGTAAGAAAGCAGCTGCTCACACCATAAAGAAGTTGGCTATTGTGGAGCAAAGGATGAAGGAATGTAGGAAAAACAGACGTAGAATTGTTACTTGGCACAAAGAATCGTGAGCCATTGGCAAAACCAAGCCATTTAGAGAACTACACATTAAATTTATTTTTCAAGCCATCTTTACATTGTAAAAGGAAAAAATACTTAAGATGTCCAAGAATATTTGAAAATTACCAAGTCTTGCAGCTGTTTTGCAAATGGTTTCACTATGAGCTCCATAGCTGTCCTTCCCCCTCTGCCAGTTCTTGTTCCCCAACATCAGGTTACGATGCAGTCCCTAACCACTAACATTCCTGCTAATTCTCATTGTGGCAAAGGAGATCAGGTTTCACAGGATTTAAGATTCATCTTTGCAAAATAATCCTGTACAAAACCAAATCTCATCCATTTCAGGATCCTAAATTCACAAGTGCTGATAAGCTGCTCTCTACTTGTAAAGAGTGAGGTCATGAGTTATCACTGAACATTTTTACTGATTCAGTGGTGTGCGGATTTCCTACCTGTCCATTATGCACTTAAAGTCTCTTGAGGAAAAAGTAATGATGAGTTATTTAGCTTACCCATTAAACCCTCAGACGTGAGCCACAACTGCAGATATATAGTTCAAAGTCAAACAAACCAACAAGCCAGTAACACCAGGATAGTTTTTATTTGTTCCCTGAATTAAATATTGGCAGATACAGAAAATTCAGATACCAACTATTTCCCCAACATTTACAAGACTGAGTTTGTAATGTCAGAAAACAAGCACGGTTTATGTACAATCCTGGCAACTGATGGTGTGAGTGCACAGGATCGCCTGCCCGAACACCAGTTTTGGAGAGGCAGTATCCCTGGTCTCTGGCATCCAGTGCTGTCCTCTCGCTGACAATGGTGGCACCGTGGAACGGCCAAGTAAAGAACCTGAGTGGGCAGCTCCAGTGCATTTCCCCCCCCCAAAAAGATTCCATGCTTCTCCTGAAGGGGCAGAGGCAAGGTCAGCATGTCCAACAAACAACCCACCTATGAACACAAGCTGATTCTTGCTGTGCCCTTTTTGCTGTTCCTTGAGAGCAGGGAAGAACACAGTAGTGACACTTGGAAGAAAGCTGTTCTTACAGCTGCCTTACTGCTGCCACACATTGTCTGTGCTGGCAACCAAGTGCCAGAGGCACGCTGGCTCCCCACTGCATGCCGAGCTGCTCTGTGGCCACTGAACTTTACAGGGGGTTTGCAGCACTCTCCCTGCTGTCTGAGGGAAGTGAAGTTTTCAAATAAATAAAAGGACATGAAGTAAACAAGTTTGTATAACTGAAACCATGTGGATTTCTACACAAAGCACGTGCAGTTGAAGGAAATACCATTCTCTCTTTTTCACACTGGAGCAGAATGTAGGAACTCGCATCCTCCTTAAAGCAGCTGGCGTGGCCAGTGCTCCCAGAGCAAAACACCAGTGTAGCTGGTGCAGCAGGAGCCAGGCACCTCTGCTCCCTTTTTACCAAAAAAAAAAAAAAAAAAAAAAAGAGAAACAGACCCTTCTCAAAACATGTGTGTTAATCTGGGGACACACAGAAGACAGATCACATCTAAGATGTAGTGATCCACACAGCATTTCACTGGCCAGTGCACATCCACCATTAGCCAGCCCCTGCGGGGGAACTGAGCACATATTACCCCCTGCGCTACCCAAGGGAGAAATTCAGGGTTTCACCAACTCTACTGTGTAACCTCCTGTTATATCCTAGGATGGCAAGAGGTTTTCCCTTTTGCAAAGATCAGAGAAGTGCCTTTTAGGCTGCAAAATGCCTTGGGCATCCTCAGACAACTGCATCTTCTCCAGGCACAGGAACTCCTGAATCCCTGTCCTGCACTTCAGATGCTAATCCACATGTTCCTACTCACCAACCTTGCCAGTGTCCCTTCAGCAGGAGTTCTCTTAGTTTCAGAAGCATCAATGACTCCAAATAACTTGGCTGTATGACCATTCTCCCACAACCCCAAAGGTTAGGTTTATTTGTAAGGGTGTTGTATGCATTCGCATCTATTTGCTCCCTTTGTATTAGTAACAGGGACCTCCCCAAAAGATAACTTACAGCTTATACTATATCACATCCAGGCTCCAGAGAGATTCTATGTATCACCACCTCCTGCTTTTCCCTTATGGTTTTTACACTGGGCTGCAACCATCTAACGTAAGGTGCCACTGGGCAAATGAGGGAAGGAAGGAAGTGGCAATGTTGGAAACACACAACATAATTAACGATGGGATTGTCAGTCACTTCGATGTCAGGCCCCACATCTACACACCATGCACTGGCATTGATCTCGCCCTGCCCACTCGGCCCAGAAAGGCAGTGAGAGTGCCTCTTCTCCATGCCGAGCCACCATGTCAGTCTTGGTCGCCGTCAGACGACTCTTCTTCTGCCTCCTCCAGCCACTGGATAAATTTCTGGAGCTGCAGAGAGAATGAAACATAATTGGGTAACAAGTGACACCAAACAGATGCTGGGAACACTCAACAACTCTACTGTGTCAGGGAGAACCACTATCAAGCACAAGACAGACAGTCTTTCTAGGAGAGACAGAAACAGAGGCAGGACATAAAAGGTTAGATAAAAAACAACTGGGATGTCCTGGACGAACCCAGGCTGATTAGATTCCTGAAGCAAAATTCCCCCAGTCAGACAATCCCCACAACACTTAGCAAAAAGAAAAAAGTTTGAGAGTTTTCCAGAGCTTGATGGAGAAGAGATGACAGCTGCACCTTAGCTAAGACATGTTAGGAAAACTCTGCTAGGAAAAACCTACTGCCTGAAAAATTACTATAGAGAAGACAGCTCATTTTACCTTTTAACTGGACTTGAGTAAGCAGCTGAAAGCACTGCTGGCCTACACTAAGAGCTGACTTTGCAAAGGTTTTAAAGTTAGGAGTTCTTCAGAGATGGCTTTTTTACCCTGCTCCTCTTCCAGCTCCAGGGAGGAGGACTGGAACAGGGCTCAGCCAAACTGCAGCACAAAGTTCTGCGTGATGGAGGGCGGAAGTTTATATGCTCCTTGCTACACAAGCCAAATGAAACCACTCAGTACAGCAAACACTTAGAAATGTATGTGGAGGGACTGGTGAGCCAGGAATGAAAGCTTCAAAGGAACTGCATGGGGCCAGCACACAGGGCATTGGCCTAAAGCCCATCCCAAATGGGTGTTGGCTTAGAGAAGCTGTGCTGCTACTCCAGAAATGCTGTCCTCGTGCTGCAGAGAGCCCACTAAAAAATGATTTCCCTCTCCTACTACCTCAATTCCTCATCCACACAGGATGATTATGGCACACACAGAAACGTCTGTTCTGGAGAACAAAGTTGCGATGCTTAGTGTTCGATGCACTGGTGTATTACTGGCCTACCATGTAATGGCAGCTCATCCACACAAGGCAACAGTGGCACCGAACTCCACTCAAAGAGAGACAGCAACTGCTAAAAGAAACTTTCTCTCTCCCATCTTGCTCTTTAAACACCTTTGGGACTTACCCTCTGGTTTTTACGAAGCTGCTTTCCCTTGTCAGATGTTTCCCGCGAAGAGAACCAATTGAGAATTACATCTTCTTCCAGAATTTCCAGCTGGTAAAACGTCATCAACACCTGCATCAATTAGAAAAGAGCAACAGGGCTCTCTATAAACTCTTTCGGGGCGAACTCAGGTCCAAGCACAAAGTTTGCACATAACCTAGTTCCACCTTCAACAGCAGTCACTCAGTCTGCTTCATTTTGCTTTTGTTGTTAAAAATAACCATGCTTTTCCCCACCAAGTCTTATGTTCCTGACAGTTAGATGCTATGACACATAATGAGTCAAAGTTTAAGCCCCATCAGCTTCAGCCCTGTGGATGCAGGGTATGATTGAGAGCTGTGGGCAAACAAGGGCCGCAGAGGATGTCACTTCAAGACGTTACCTGAATTCTCTTTTTAAAGCATCCCAAAACCCATCCTCAAAGCAGATCCAAGAAGCAACTCTTATGCAAGCCCACGTACGCACAATAGCGACACGTGCGGAGAAGAGCATGAACCTACCCAGTTCTGCCCCAGGCTGCCTCCTCCTGCCAGTTCTCTCTTAAGAGCCTTATAGCAGGTGTCAAAGCAATTGGTCATTCAGCAGCTCAAACTCCTGCCCAGTGCAGTGAGAGTAAGACGTCCTCGTACTTTCTCAGGGTGCCTTTTTGCTCAGGCAGAGAAGGCATTTTGCAGTTGGTCTCCTTGCGGCAGAGCCCTGACAAAGCTGGCTGCCAGCTTCAAATATAAAGTGTCACTTCAATTCCCAGCCTCCAGGGAATCCCAGGCTCCGAGAACAATGGACACATGCCAAATAATTGCTGTAATTCAAGGACATTTTGGCTCACGAAACTGAGGGCTTTTGGCTCCAGTCCTAAGTGCTTTGGCATTAGCCAGAAGTGCTGGTGGCAGAAGTTAGGATTACTTTTTCCTGAAGAGCCAAGAGTTAAGCAGGTTCTAGGAAAGCTCTTCCAAAGAGATGGGGGCTTCCTAAGACACTGCTAAAGGAAAGACTTTTGATCCAAGTCAAATGCTCTCAGTGTGATAGGGCAGAAAGAAGGCAGGGACAAAATATTTGTGAAGGAGAGTGAGGAGGAATATACCAAGAACTCTCAGAAGCGGCGAGAAAGGTAATAAGCCACATGTAAGCTCCTGTTTATTCCCAGTTTCATAACTAGCTCAATACAAATAAGAAATTCCACCCTTACTGCCAGCTTTGCTTGTTTTGCCCTCTGGAGTAGGATAAACCATTTGGCAGTTAGATCCCTGGGACCACGGAGAGACAAATGAAGTAAAGCTCTTCCTAAGACAAAACACTGGCCTCACCTCTTCTAGCATCACACAACAAGGGCACCTAGCTTAGAAGCTGTAAAATAACGGCTCCCTCTGGGCTGGATGCTGGTAATTAATACTCACCCTCAGCTGGACTCCTTCAGAGGTGCAGGCAGACATGAAGCTATTTTTTTTTTTAAAGTAATTATTATAGATGGATTTTCTACACACCCTTTCCCCTGAGACCTCAAAATTATCTTCTCTAAAGCAGACGAGCCAACGATGCAAACAGGATGCACTCCACCATGACTCCAGCAAACACAGGTCCTCAGAGCTGGGAGGGGATACTCACTTTAGCTATCGATGTGCAGAGACTGTCGTGTTCCAAGAAGAATTCCTCAATGGCAAATAAGGCATTCAAGTGATCTGACGACCGTTTTATGTAGTTCTTAAACAACGGGGTCCAGTTCTTCAACAGCTGCAGAGGAAAAACACAGAAGAGCTCCTGAGCTACGAGACGGATGTGTGAGCTCAGTCCTGTTTCTCAGCTGTCCTGCACTAAGGATCTGACCCAAGGGAAGCATTTTGAGATCGTTCTGCTGACCACTTAATGTATTTGTCCCACTCTGGCCAAAAAAACAGGTGCCATTAAGTCTCATATGAGCAGACAGGACCTGGCTTTACTAAGCAGCTTTGAGGATATCTGTTAGCTTTCTTGGTTTTGTCTCTCTGGATGGAATTAGTTATCACAGTGGAATGGATTATCACAATAAATGTGTTCAATGGACTCTGGTACTCAAAGAAAATCACTTCACAGCAGATGGATAAGGAGAGGTGCACACATGCCACTCAAATCTTCCTCCCACAAAGTAGCTGACATTTCAGGGCAACTTTCCTTCAAAGTTAAAAAAAGCAAATTAAGAAAAAAAAAAAAAGAGAAGAAGATGGTGCCAGGATAATTACCAGCTGAGTAGAAACCGACAGTGCAAAATAGCCACCCCTAAGAGAGGAACGCAATGGAGCAGCCCCTAAGCACAAGGCACAAGTTTGCTGTGTGCCTGCAGGCTTGTCTGGATCCTGGACTCTACTGCAGGGAACGAGTGGGAAGGATGAAGGGCACAAAGCTGTTACACTATTAGCTGACCTCAGTTCTCCCCTCCAAGGCTTATTTTTTATGAAGTCTTTCATTTAATGATTTTGGTGCTGTCTCTTCAAACAGTTATTTCTGTCTGAGTTCCCCACAGCTCTTTCATTTGTACATATCTGGAAAGAAAGCAGCAGGGAACGCTCTGCAAAGTGGCACAGACTGACCTGAATCTGGGGTAGCAGGTAATAAACATTCTTTGACGCCTGTCCATAACAATTTTAAACAGTATCAGAACCAGGATAAGAAACAAACATTCCTCATTGGCCACATCATGACCAGACCATCCTACAGAAACACTGTAGAAAATTAAATCAGAGTTCCACGTCTCTTTAAATGGATTAATTCAACAACAGGCATTCCTGCAACCACATCCCTGGCATGCCCATACAGATAAGACTGTTTTGCTGTGCCTCCAACAGGATCTCTCTCCTTACAGAGTACATCTGGTCTCTTGAAGGGACACAGGTAATTCTCAGAGGCTTGGGGAGTGATGAAGAAGCTCGAGTCACCTACAGTCAGGATTAATCAGCATTATTGTGTCCAGGACAACTGTTAACAGGCTGTAGCCCTGCCCTATGGAGAGCTCCAGGACACAGAGTGGAGCTCTAACCCAGGCTATCGTGGACTACCAAAGGTGGCCAGTACTTGGAAATAGAGCTCGGCTGCTCCTTAGCACTACACTCATCACCTTTCAGACACATTTGCTATGCAACCCTGCTGGAATTTGCATACCTCAAGCAGAAACAAAGAAGGGGATTAGTACAAACAAACTGATCTATATAGTAGTACATCGACTGACTCAAGGAACAACAATAAGAGTACAGAATGATCCTAATCGTCATGGTATTGCAACAAAAAACCTGAGGGTTGCATGGTGTATTTCCAGGAAGTATTTTAACCTTTAGCAAAATGCTTAATCCTTAGCACTCTTCCCTTCTCTACAACCATCTCCTGCATCTTTACTATCCTTTGGAATTCTTCACTGTAAGTGTAGTAAAGCTACTAGCAAGTTCCTTCCAGACCGAAAAAAATATTTCGTAATCCCTCTTCTGTTAACACCTTTAAATCATAAGCAGGCACAATTCTAACCAGAAGCTGTAGAGTTTCTGAAAGCAAGTTATTTATAAAGAAAGCAGAGCTATAAACATCCACAACCCCAGGATTCAGTGCAGCATGCCTACTATTGGGGAAGGGAAAGAAGAGAAAAATAGACCATCTCAGGAGGAGAATATGCACTGTACTGTGACTGGTGCTGACTGGGAAAGCACAGCTCAGTCCCACTGAGCTCCCAGCAAACACACACCTACAAGTCTGCAGCATCAGAGAGGCTGTTTTGGGAGTTTTGTGAAAATATGAACTGAGGAATTAAAAGCTTACAATTATTTTAGATTGAACAAAATATTGAAAAAAATTGTGAAAAGACACATGACAAAGAGCCCTATGGACAATATCATAACTTTCCAGGCTTTGACTCTACCTGAGTAACTCCTCTAAACAATCTACAGTCTGGAGAAAGCAATCAAATTCCTCTGACAGATCAAATCATTTTTCACTGGATCCAGGAAGACTTTATTGAGGCCTACCGATCTGAAGGGGGCCCACAAGAAGGCTGGGGTGGGGCTTTCTACAAGGGCCTGTAGTGATAGGACAAGGGCTAATGGCTTGAAACTGGAATAGTAGATTTAGATTGGAAATAAGAAGGAAATTCTTCGCTCTGAAGGTGGTGAGACACTGGAACAGGTTGCCCGGGGAAGCTGTGGATGTTCCATCACTGGATGTATTCAAATCCAGGCTGGATGGGGCCTTGAGCAGCCCAGTCTAGTGTGAAGTGTGCCTGCCCATGGCAGAGAGGTCGGAATTAGAAGATTTTTAAAGTCTCTTCCAGCCCAAACCATTCAATGATTCTATCATCAGTGATGCTGTATCAGCTTCAAACTTGTGATCCACTTTTCTTTTGTCACTCTCGACACCAGGCCTACCTACCCCAACCTTCAGCACAGAACACCATTGGGATGTGCGTGCAAAGCACAAGGGACAAAACTGTAATTCCAGCCTGTTAAACTGTAACAGCATCTGTGCCGATCACAATAAATTGCTCCACGGAAAGCAGAGATCCATTTAGTCCCTGAATAAACGACCCCACGCTGTGTTCACTTGTGTGACATTACAAAGGAGGAAGGCTGAAGAGCTGCATGACAGCTGCCGGGCAGCAGTGCTGACCCTGGTCAGCTCAGCAAACTGAACGGCCATGTTACCTCCCTTGGCTCCCTTCACACATCCTCACCCACATGACCTCACTTGATGCAGCTTTGGTGCAAACAGAAGTACAGCCCTTCAGTTTACCTGCAGCTTCAGCCACGTTTGCTCAGATCATGTCTACAGTTCTAAGAACAGTCTGGTTTTCTGCATCATCTCTGCTTTTCAACTTGTACAAGAGCCCAACAAGACGCCTGATGTACGTCAAACTGGATAACTCTGTTTCTCAAGCCCCCATGTTTCATCTGAAAAATACCCATGGGCATATCCTTTACAGGATGCTTGTTTCCTAAAATTGCTGCAACACTTAAGAGCTTCATGCTCAGGGACCAGCACTTCAGAGTACATACTGTGGTTTCAAGTCAAACCATACATCACAACTATGGCATTTCTACAATCTCCCCTCCTGAGCTGTCTGAGACCACTCTACCATCACTCCTACACAAGCAACCCATCTTCCTTCAGCATCTCTTAGGGTTGAGCTACAAAAAGAGTGAGAAACTTAAAGCAGCTCTGTAAAGTTCAGTGAGCTTCCGCTGTGTACCAGTCTCAGAATGCAAATATTCCTGGTTCTCCTACAAAACTCCACTTAGCCACCCGTAAACCATCATCAGTGGATCTCGGCCTAATTCCGCTACTGACTGAGGCAGGTTCAGCTGCACAGCTGCGCACTCAGCTACACGCTTGCACGATGTATTAACCTACACCAAGACAATGTTCGGGATTCTCAGGGTGTAAGTAAGTATTAGTGAATTAATGGACTGTACTCTTTACTAACTAGGGAACCACAAGTTGCAGAAAAGCCACTGTTTCAGATGCTGTACAAACATGCCCTGAGAACATGAGTCTTCTCTTCAGAACACTGTTGGCAAATACACAAAACTGCTGTCCAGAAAGATCATCAATGCCAGTTTAATAAGCCTCTGAAGGCTGGTTCGCTTACATGTTGTGGTTAACACCACGTGTGCAGTTGAATATTAACACCATCCCTCACCAGGATCCTGCCTTCCCGCTGCCTTCATCGCAGAAAGCCAGCACAACAACTCTGCACAGTAAAGACACCAGGCACAATGCTGTCTCAGGAAGGATTCTCTAAAGAAACTTCCTGGGTTTTCTTTAGAAAGGAGCATCTGGCTGCCATAATGGTCAATTGGTTTGACACTTGGTTCCCTTTGATAACTCTAAGGGTAATCTGTGTTTCATAAATGCATGTGCCACACAATTCCCTGCCTAGAGAAATTCTAAACGTCCAGGACATGAGGTATGGTCACCCTGAATTAGATTATCATCACTTCTCACTGAGGGTGAGTTGATTTGCTGTCTCTGCTGTTAAACATGAGCATCATCTTTCCTATGATGAAATATATACGGACAAAGTTACCCAGAGGTAAGCCCTTCATGTACTTCTATTGACTTTAGATTCTAAAGGGTTTGGGCAATTATGCAAAATATTATACATTGATACAGTATCCTTCATCCCAGACTAGAACCTCTTCTGACTGGGTGCTGCAAAGAAGTTCTCCTGTCCTACTCACGCTAGATTAGGAGACCAATCTGGGAGACAGATAGATGCCATATCCTAGCTGGAAAAAAACCAAGCATCCTACAGAGCTACCAACTCCACAGAACCTGTTGTCTAGATGCACTGCTTTCCACTTAGAGTCTAACACCTCCTCTAACATTCTCTTCAGTCCTCCTTCAATTCTCTTTTTTCAGGACAGGACATGCTATTAAAGAAAATATCCTGGAAAAATGAACAGATAAGCAGAATTTAAATAGACTGAACAGCAGAATCTCACTAAGCCATCTGATGAACAGATCAGTTCACATGGACATTTCCTACAGCAGGCACCTCCACACGTCCAGGAGATAATTATGTAGATGCAAGCATGGCGCTTGAAGTTAAGTTTTCCATGCTTCACCATCAATTGAAAGCATGTACTTCCTCAAAGGAAGGATTATGAGAATGTCTAGTGTTCTTTAGTCCCATGCCCTAAAAAAATTAAATTAGCCCTTCCCAAACACGTATCAGACCCATTTGTTCTGAAAGAGCACCTTCACAACCTGTAGTTTACAAACTCAAATACATAAATGGGCAACAGCAAAGAGACAAAAATGCTGCAACGGCTTCAGCTTGGGTCAGCGAAACCATTAAGACTGAGTGCTTTTTACGGCAGATCCTACCCTATTTTGTCTCCCTTAGGTCAGGAAATAGAAATTGCCCTTAATTATACAACCCATCTCTTTAGAGACACAACAGAACTCTGTACCTTTGCTCAAAACCAACAATATCGTGGCTTTTCATTTGGCTGGAAAAAAAAATATTGGCATCAATTACAGTATTCAGACAAGTAAGACATTGGGAAGGATTCCACTGGGAGAGAAGTGCTGCCTGCTGCCCCAGGGACAGGGCTTATGATGGATAGGAATGGGGCTCCTGGAATGTAAGACTTCTCTAACAGGCCCTCTCTTTTGTCTTCTACAAGTGATGCACCTTTACCTTCACACACAGGAAACAGAAACAACCATAAGTACTGAAGTAGAGCCTCCCACACCTACAGTCTCAGCTGAGCCCTGTCACGCAGGTACAATAGTTTCAATTCACTTTTACTTCTACAGAAGACCTTGAGTTCATGAACTCAAGGAGATCAAGTGGCTTCAGGTGTAACCAAAAAGACTTCTCAGCCAGGAGCTACCTGGGGCATCCACACAGATGCCTACACACTAGGAGATAAGCCCAAAGAAGAGTCAAATGGAGCAGGACTCACAGGAAGTAGCGCTGAGAAATAGTTCTGAGAGTCCAAGTTTGCATCCAGCTGCTGCAGTGGGAACTCCAGGATCACTTTACTGAGCACCTGCATCATCTCATTCAGGCCAATGTTATATGCATACCTGTGAGGAAAAAGGAAAAAGGAAAAAACACCCGACATTTCACACTAACTGATCTCAGTAGAATGTGGCTCTTCACAGCAATACAGCAGAAATAAATCAATTTTCATCTTCTAGACTTGTTTTTCATTTGTTTGTTTTGTTTTCCAAATATTCAGGCAATAAAACCACCTTGCATTGCATCAGGCCCTCCATAAGGCCACAACTCCTGAAATCTGCCATCATAGTTGGAACAAGCTGCTGCAGCGACAGTACCCTCACATTTACCAGAGAGCTGTAGCAACACTGTTGTGCAAAAGAAGGGAAAAAGACCTAGTATTTATCAAATACAGACAAAAGCCACTCTGATGATGTGTTCTAGACTTGCTGCTGTAAAACCAGAGTGGACAAGCCCCACGACAGCACAGCTCCAGCTGCAGGCAGCTGGCTGAACGTTGCAATGCACTGAGCAGCAGCCCCTGCCTGAACTCACAGGCAGCCTGTGCCAAGAACGGGTTCCTTCGCTTCGGCCCGCAGTCACTTAACAGCAATGCAATCTCTTGTTACAGAATCGGGGCAGGAAAGGCCTAACCACCAAGGATGCTACAGATGCAGCTGGTGCACTCCATCACCTCCTGTCATCATTTAGTCCTGATCTCTAATCTGCAGTTCTCATGTTCTATACTGATAAAATCAACAGTCAATTAACCATCAAACACAAGTATTTACATGTTTTTTCCTCCTCTTTTGAGATCCACTGACAAACCCAACTGTTCAGCATAACGGACAGCATCCCTAAGGGAATACTCACTTGAGGGAGTTGATTTCCAGGACCAGGTTGTCACAGGAAATATTTTCTTCTTCGCCCCTCTGCAACGTACCCAGAACCTCATTCTGGAAAACTAATGAAAGAAAGGACAGGTAGACAGGAGAGGGAAATACAGAGATTCTCCAAACTGTTCATTCCTGAAGAAACTATGCTGTAAACAAAGGAAGCATTGACACAGACATCTATTCGTTCTCCACAAGCTGGCACAAACCCACAGCATTATACTATAAATACTGGAATGTAATTCAAATAAAGGAGAGTATCTACTGGGTATCATTGATCTATCCACACAAACCACTATGAAGCTATTTACCTCTGCAAGCTTTTAGAGCAGAGCTTCTATTATACTTTCACAGTCTATCTCTCCCTATTCAGATAAACATCATCTTCCTCTAACAAAAGATGCGAATTCAGACCTAAAATTTATTGGTTTAATTTCCTTTAGGGAGATATTTTAATATGAAAAAGCCTTTTTTTTTTTTAATTTCCCGAAACAAAAAAAAACCAAACCTTCGAACTCCTTTCAAATTCAGGTAAGTTTAACACAACAAAACAGAAAATCAAAACATATCTGCCAAACAAGGCAGCCCCTACAAGGACATCTAATTTTCCAGCACAATTACAGCAGTAAGCTGTCCACACAGCAGAAGACTGCTGGATCTTCAGTCTCTGAGTCTAGGCAATGATACTGCCAGATAAACTTGGGGAGGACACTTTTATGAAGGCCCAGTGATCAGGAGTGAGAAAGACGGAGGATCTTTGTCTAGTTTTTCATCCCTGGCTGCCTTGGGTTAACACAACAGCAATACAGGGAATATGAAAAAAAAATCTGTAGAAAATGCAGGAAATGAGGTCAGGAAGAACAAACATTCTACAAGCATCCAGAAATTTTCCAATAAACCTAGAGAAAGCAGCACAAATCTCACACTCGCTGTATTGTCTGCAGACTCACCATACTTCTTATCACCCCGTCTCTCACCTTTGATGTCATCTAGCTGAGGGGACGCTGCCCGACTGTCTGGCTCCTCAGAGCCCATGCTCAGGTCGCTGTCTGACTCACTCTCTTCCTCAGAATGCATCGCTGGGCCTGATGAAGAAGAGAAGATGCAGCATTCAACATTCAAAAGCTGCATCTGTCATATGCTTGAGGAACCAGGTGTTCCAGGGACTTCCCAACCAAGTCAGCAACTATCTGTCCTTGCAAGGAAGCTTTTACTTACAGGTCAAGAGGATTAGATTTGCTGCAGAGGGAAGGCTACAGCTGGCACTGGGATAACGGCACTTTTATTTAAGTCTGCAGGCAAACAGCAAAGGACAGGGACAGAAGCGAATGCGTTTTGCGCAGGCTGCTGACTCATGATGGAGCAATGTCAGCAGATGCTGTCACTAGTAGGAAGAAAGCCAGCAGTACCCAGAACAGCAAAGTATATTCCCCTCTAAGGGAGGGCCTGACATCCCAGAGTGCACCATCACAGCACAGGCAGCCGAGTGTGTTTCAGCACGAGTCAAAGATACAATAAACATCTTCCAACGAGCATAGGGAGAGAGAATCTGGTCCACCAGCTGCTTTCACCTCTCACCTTGCCTCCATATGCATGTTATTTGGAGCCAGTGTGTTGCACAAAGCCCAGGTCTTACTCTAGACACAATTACCAGCATCCCACTCAGTTTCCCTTACACAGGTCTGTCTGTCCATCTCCATGTGACAACATTAAATTTTTCCTCACCCCATAGGCTTTGTCTCTGCTCTTCTTCATCCTCTTCATTCTTGTCATCTGCTTTCCAGAGATAGCCTCTGCCCTCTGAGCCTACATCCTTTTTATTGTAACCTGAAAAAGAAACAGTGGTTGGGAGGTAGATGCACTGGATCGGCTACAGGCAAACCTGAAACAGTCCGGTATAACCTGTATATTACTGCCCCTAAATTCCTTCATCAAGAAGGAGCTGGGATTCCTGCAGATGCATATGAATTTCAGCTTTTATCTTCTCACTTGCCTTAACAAGTAACCAACTTACTCCTCCCTACAGCAGCAACATTCAGCTGACCATGTTTAGATCCCTCGACAAACCCAGACTGGCAGGAACGGTTTTTCACAAGGACAAAGTTCTTGGACACAGTCCAGGTATGAGGACATAGATCTTGCAACCTGCCTTGAACTCAACATCTCTTCCAACTTCAGCTTATTGCCTCCTGCAAGGTTCCTACTCTAAGAAAAGTGAAAAATAGCTGAGTCTTCAAAGATTTTAATACTGGAGTACTGAGGTACATCTCACTGTCCAACTGGAGCCGAATATCCTTGCCTGCCCTACTGAAAACACACGTTCTAAGCTGAATGCAGCATCAAGTTCCAACCTGGACTGCAGAGTCCATAATGGGGCCAGGAAAGACCCCAAAAGATCACGGAAGGTAAAGCCCAAGTGCATGGAGCCAAAGGCTCTCATACCTTTCAGTTTCACTTTGCTTTCCTCCTTGTTCACGCCAGAATCATCACTGAACTGGTCATCATCCTCTTCCTCCTCATCTGGTGGGTGCAGAGAGATCACTGTGCCCTCAGAAAGAGTGATGCCAGGACCTACTACAACCTGCGAATATATGCAACATATCTCAATGAAGAAACACCCTGGTTGCCCCTTGTACCTCCACCAGCGGGAACCACCGCCGCTCCAGACAAGCTGACAAGTACAACTAAAGACAGCAGCACTGCGAGATCACATACTACACTACCCCAGCCAAACAATAGATAGAAAAAGGTGGGAGCAGCAGCACATCCCCCATCTCTGCAGAAAGGCTCAGAGCAGCCCTGTCTTCTGGTATGGTCTGGTGTAAGTCCAATAACCTGCCAAGAAAGGCAGAAAGCAGAGGAGACATAAATACAGCTCACCTGAGAAGAGAGGACACAGCGCGGCTTTAGCTTCACTTTCTCCTTCACTTCAGCTTCATCACAGACAACAGAATGACAGATCTCCACGTTATCTGCTATGTGTACTCTGTCCCAGAGAAAAGCTCCGTCCAAAATGACTTTGTCACCTGTTACACATCACCAAGCACAAATAAGTTGAGCAAAGCAGTTTGCTGCTCTGCCACACTCCTGAGTCCACTAGAAAGCATCTTAGTGAATCTCAATGCTATTCATGCACGATGGATGTTAGATAAAAGGTAACAGTCGGTCTTAGAGGCCTACAGCCACTTCTTATCCAAAACTAGAAAATGAGTTTGCTCTCTACAGAGGCTTAACAAGTTGACAGCAACAACTGACATCTCGATTTTACATAAATCCAGCCAAATCACCCAAAAAAGTCCGGCCAAGACTAGGAAGGAGTGCAAAGCAACTCACAACATCGGGTCAGATGTCCCTCATTTGCAGGATGTTGGTGGGTGATAACCCTAGACCAGCAGAGCTCATTCTCCACTGCTGAACAAATTAATTCGCATGAAGTGCCTTCC
The DNA here is from genome assembly GCA_013396935.1 of Baryphthengus martii. Taxonomy (NCBI): domain Eukaryota; kingdom Metazoa; phylum Chordata; class Aves; order Coraciiformes; family Momotidae; genus Baryphthengus; species Baryphthengus martii. The sequence goes on along the minus strand of VWZK01022279.1, from coordinate 823,599 downwards.
ACCTTTCAGCATCATTATAGTACCCTGAAAACTTTAATCTATTTGCCGTGCTGGAAAACCAAACTCTTCCTCTTTCCTCCCATTAGAAGTCAATCAGCACCCACCTATCACCCTCTCTCAGTGCTAAACGCATTTTAGATCCCAAGAAGTGGGCCCTTGCCTGGCGAGGCCGGCACATCCCCCACTCGCCCTCACCTATCCGGCAGTTCTGCCCGATAACGCTGTTTGTGATGGAGCAGTCGCTGCCGATGACCGTTCCCTGCCCAATGAGCACGTTCTCTTCCAGCACGCTGCCGTGGCCGAGGCTGACGTCTACCCCCCGGTAAATGTTGTGTTTAGAGTGGGTGTAACTCTGATTCTTGTCATCCGTGAAGTTCATCTCTGGAGTCAAAGGATACACCCAGCGCCGGATGATGTCAGAGCACACAGCTTCATACATTAGCAGGTTGCATATATGGGCACCGTACTCTTCTGTCGTTACGTGCATATGGATCTGGTTCCCCAGGACCTAAGAGACAGGCAGGAGCGTGTCAGAAGTCTTTAATGCACAACAGTAGCATCTCCCTTATAACAACTCACTCCTCACCTCCTCATTCACCAGCAGACCGCGCACAAAGTCATCCCGTGTCTGGTAGTCAAAGTTGTCTGTGAACAGTTCAGCCACCTGCCAGGAATAAAGAGTAAGGAAACAACATAGTTAGCAGAAAATGTTGACAGGGAAGTCAGATAATGAACGGTTGTTCAGTGGTTCTCAGAGAGCTGAGTTACACAGGATAGGAAAGTGATGTTTTGCCTTGAACAAAGCTTTGATTCCTTCTGATAGGAGTGCTGACCTTCCCGTCTCCTCCTTCTAACAGACTATGAACTGATTCTGGTTTTCAGAAGGGGCAAAACATTGCTTTACCAGTTCCAAGGAATTTGCCCAGCCTCACTCTGTAGTTTCACTCCCCAAGGAAGGCTGTAGACCAGCTTTTTCAGGTGTGGAAGAGATCTTAGTAAGTCTAGGCTAGAATAACCCCAAACGTTACCCTAATACAGTACCAGCTTGCAAATACTGACACTTTGCCATAGCACAGCCACCACCTCTGCTCCACAGATGTTACTATATTCAGAGTGAACTCACTTATTGTCCAGAAGTTTTGTCCTGTGCAACGTCAGTCAGTGTCCAGTTCTACCTGGGCTCAAGCAGCAGATGTCAGATACAGACTGAACACCCAGACAGTTTGCAGAGCAATGCCACCTGATCCCTTGGGCTTTCAGCTCAGTCACTAAAGCACAACTGGAAGTTCTGGTTTCCAAACCCAACACACTTAGGCCACACACACACCCTGCACACCAGCAGGACAACGGGAGCAATGCAGATTGAATTTCAGACTCTGAGAAGGGCAGAGCTCACCTGTGGAGAGCAGATGCTGATATGACAATCCAGCAAGTCATGGCGAACCTCGACGTTCTCAATAGAGTTCTGGAACAGGCTCTGGAAGAGGAAAAAATTCAGATGATCTGTGTTTCTCAAGCAGCACCAAACTCCAGAAGTCTTCTCTACAAGCCAAGGGCATTATTGATGAAACTACTAAATTAGCAGAGGTTCTGCAGATCAGCAAAATCTACAATCCACACTGAGACACAGGCTTAGGAGGCACAGCCTGGTCACACACAGAGCTGCGTGTCAGTCAGCAGGGACTGCCCTCGCCCTGACACAGCGCAGCTCTCCAAGAACACCTTGTACTTTCAACAATCACTTTTCCTCCAGGAGGTTCCTCACCTTAGTCACTGGGAGCTACAAATGTACAAAGAACATTAATAAATCAAAATGCAATATTCATAGTTTCCATACGTGGATTATTTTCTTGCTGTTGTTGGGTTTTGTTGGGTTGTTTGGGTTTTTTTTCCCCTTTTGGTTTCCTACAGTGATTTGTGCTTTCATTTGAAGGTAAAAAAAAATAATCTACTGATTACTGATATGGGGATGAAAATGCCATATAATCACAGTCTTAGTCCTCAGTTGAAAAAAGAAAAAAGTCCATCTATCTCACTGGAGAAAGTGCCTTCCCAGACATTCACAGAGCACTTACGACATTGTTAGGTGGACAATATAGGCAGAGGTAATAGGAGGTACTACTCCTTGTACCTGCTGCTATTCCACCCCCTGTGCCAGGCCACTTCAAAATGGTTTGTGTACAATAGTGGTACATGCATCTCTATTTGGAAGCCCCTGCGACAGCACAAAACATCTACCTCCCTTCACATGGAGAAAAGGAATCAAATAAAGCAAAATCTGAACTGTGAGAATCCGTCTGACGCGTCTGCAAACTCCAAAATGAGTCTCAAACTGCGTCCCAGCGCAATTTCACTAAGCCTCAAACAAAGGCCAACGGAAAAAAAAAGCTAGTTTATCAAGTTACTTCNCGGCTGCGGCCCCAGGCGGATGAGGCGGGGAGTCAGAGTAATCCTTTCGGTTGGAAGAGACCTGGAAGATCATCGAGCCCGTCCGTTAACCAGCGCGGTCGGGTCCACCACTAAACCGTCTCCCTCAGCATCACGTCTACACGTCTTTAAGTCCCTCCAGGGATGGGGACTCCAGCAATTCCCTGGCCAGCCTGGTCCAGGGCTTTAGAATCATAGAATCATTTAGGTTGGAAAAGACCTTCAAAATCATCGAGACCAACCATTAACCCTGCTTTACATGTTCACTGCTAAACCACGTCCCTAAGTGCCTTATCTACATGACTTTCAAACACGGCCAAGGATGGTGATTTTACTACCTTTTTGGTGAAGAAATTTTTCTTAATATTCAATGTAAACTTCCCCTGGTGAAACTGAAGGTCATTTCCTCTTGTGCTTGTTTCTTCAGAGACAGACCCCTACTTCTCTACAACTTCCTTTCAGGGAATTGTAGAGGGCAAGAAGGTCTCCCCTAANTTTTCCTAATATCCAACCTAAACCTTCTCTCTTCCTATCATCTGTTCCTTCAAAAGCAGCAGCAGTTCCCTCACTCAAGGAGGACCTCTCCATAGGGTGGTCTGCTTCGCTACCGCAGCCCTTGCCCACCCGTCAGGTTCCAGACGCACCATAGGAAAGCGGAAGCGTTTCAGCCCCTGGGTTCTCTGGTAGTGAAGGACACGGTTTGTGGCACTGTCCATAGCAATAACAATGTCATCCTCTTTGCACCTAGCATGGTGACCAGGTGAGGACTCCTTGAATATCATTGTCATCACAGAAACATTCTTTTCCATCTTACGACGCAATCTGAAAAAAAAAAAAAGTAGAACTTTAAAATCACTCTTCAGAGAATCAGAGTCCAGAGTCTCAGCACGCCAGGCACATGTACACGCTTTCAACACCTACTTGTGCTCTTCCAGGGCTTTGGATACATTGAAATTGGACACCACGTCTCCGGTGACGAGAATGAAGTCGGAACGAACGAGGGATTTGGCATCAACGTCTCGTAGCACGTCCCCAAGGGAGCGGTACAGGTCAGAAGTGACAAAGCGCACCGTGTTGGGAGAGGTGTGGCGGCACCATTTGGATTTTCTGCAAGGAGGAACAACACACATCAGGAAGGAACGAAGAGGATACTCCTGTAGAGAACACGCTAAGACCAGTGCCCCAGCACACACCACACCTGTACAGGAATCCCGTTACACCAACCCCTCTACCGATAGGCTCGGGTACGCTCCAGTGCACACAACAGGGGAACTGAAGAGGCTTAGACCCCGAAAGCATTTTTATGGAAACTTAGGAAACCCCACTCCACTGTGAGACAAGTTTTGGCAAAGGAGAAAGAAAAGTTACGCATAACCCAAACCTTTTTTTCTCAGAAAGCAGCACCTGAGGCAGGGAAAGGTCTGCTCGTATCTCTTGAGCTTGCAAACCTGCAGCACGCAGCGAAGGTGCCAAGAGAGCTGTGCCCATGGCTGCCTGGCCTACCAGGGCAGAGCAGAATGCAAAGGGTGGTTCTCAGCCATTTAGGCGGCTGCCCACAGAAACCCCTGCTTTTAGACAAGAGAAATATAAATGTGGTGCCAAAACACTCAACTCTTGCAATGCATTGCGCAATCACACTCCTTCACCAGAGGAAAGGTCTTTTTAGGGATGTGCAAGGAGACAACTGTTGAAAGGCAATCTCTTGCACACAGTTTTCACCAGAAGGATCAGTGAGACCTTTGAGGCTTGCTGGAGCACAGGAGAATCCTCACCATGACAAAGCTAAAAAAAAGAGACTCTTACTGTAAATGCTCTTTTATCTCAGCTGACTTCCAACAGCAGAAAACAAAGGTTTCTTCCACTCCAGTTGCTGTTAGGAACTCCAAGGTATAGTCAATCATGGCCACATTTGCCATAGGTAAAAGAGCCTAAAAAAAATACAAAACAAAAAAACCCAAACCATATAGACAGCTGAATGAACACTCTGTACCTCAACACCAACAACTGCCCCTTCCAGCTTGAGGGCAGAATATAGTCAGTAGTACCAGGAAAATAACACAGGTAACTGTTTAACCACCTTTTACCAAAAATGTTTAGAGTTGATCTAAACAGCAAAAGCTAATTTCTGATCTCCTATAGGGGTAGATTCTCAGTTCAGAGAGGAAGACATAAAAAAAAAGGAGAAGTTTTCACAAATAAAATTCTTCAGAAAGACTTAGATAAACGAGAGACTGGAGGAAAAAAAAAACCAACCCAGAGTGCTGATTCCCTGACTCAGACTTTAATTGTTTCAAGAAAAACCTGTCAGACGTGAATGATGAAGCCACAGGAATATGAGTGTCCAGACTCAATCAAAGACATTTAAAAAAGCCCCATAATCTAAAGGGAATCAAGTATTCTCTTGACTTGAGATTCAAGCCACACTTTTAAAGTGAGTTACTGATTCACAACTGAGTGATCTCATACTATTCTCTAATTCATTTTTGGTGCTGTTTTTTTTCGGGCCTGAGCTCGCGTGTATAATTATGACCACCAAAAACATTTAATCAGCAAACAAGGTAAGATAATTGCTCAGACCTACATTCTCCAGAAGCGCCCTTTTCTTTAACAAGCAGCCTTTTCATCTAGACCATTAAAGTGCTTTTCCCATCCATTTTTTGGCCATATTCTTTTACCTATTGCTGCCGGCACGGACAAACATTTTGTTTCTCTCATTTCTTTATCAGAAACCAGCCCGCCCAAAGCCGCGGCCGCTCCCTGCACCGGCGACAGGCGAAGAGCAAACCGCGGAGTTCACGCTGCCATATGGAACAGCAACGAGCACCGGCACAGCGATTCAAATTCTTACAACCCAGGAGAACCCACCACGGGCTTCCGCAGCTCTGGGGGAAGGCGGGAAGAGCCGCGGCGGCGGGGGCTGCCCCAGTCCCGGGCGTTCGCAGGGGCCCAGCACCTNCCTCAGCATCACGTCTACACGTCTTTAAGTCCCTCCAGGGATGGGGACTCCAGCAATTCCCTGGCCAGCCTGGTCCAGGGCTTTAGAATCATAGAATCATTTAGGTTGGAAAAGACCTTCAAAATCATCGAGACCAACCATTAACCCTGCTTTACATGTTCACTGCTAAACCACGTCCCTAAGTGCCTTATCTACATGACTTTCAAACACGGCCAAGGATGGTGATTTTACTACCTTTTTGGTGAAGAAATTTTTCTTAATATTCAATGTAAACTTCCCCTGGTGAAACTGAAGGTCATTTCCTCTTGTGCTTGTTTCTTCAGAGACAGACCCCTACTTCTCTACAACTTCCTTTCAGGGAATTGTAGAGGGCAAGAAGGTCTCCCCTAAAGCCTTCTTTTCTCCAGACTAAATAACCCCACCACCCTCAGCTGCTCCTCATAAAACTTATTCTCTTGACCCCTTCACCAACTTTGTTGCCCTTCTTTGGACATGCTTCAGTAGGCAGCATGAATCAGCCCAGCGTAACACAGGGCCACGGGAGAGAACAGGTGGACACAGGACAGCTTCAAGAGGGATTCGAGAGCTCTTTGTTGCCTCCATATCCTTTCAGCCCATCCCTCAGGACCTGCATGAAGAAAACCCACCATTGCCAGACAGATCTTCCTCAGGCAAGTCTGTGGGAGCGAGTCACTCACACAGGCTTTGACAGCGCTGCTGGCCCATGTGCCTATGCCTCAGGAGCAAGGGAGAGGCATTTTCACCAGCATCCAAGGAGGAGGGAGCGGGTGGAGTACCAAGCAGCACTTTCCACCATCACAGCCAGCACACAGCGAGGGGAAGGCCTGAATTTCCCGTGCATAGATGTTTCCCAGGTGACCTCAGGGTATGTGTCATAATTCGATGCAACCCCGAGGATTTCCAGTTTAGGAAATAGTTCTATTTCCTTGATATGCTTCCTAGCTGTGATGTGCTTGTGCTGCATTTCCAGATGTCCAACCGCTGTTTCTGCAAATGCCAGCCTTGCTGTGAACCAGCCCTTCAACACTCACATCCATCAAGGAGTGACCCCCAAAACCCACAGTTCCTGAGGGACCTCTCAGAGCCCCACCAGAGACATACCCAAAGATGTGGTTTCTGGGGGTGGAGGTGGTGTTTTTCTTCCCTTCAGTCTGCCACAGCAGTCCCTGCTCGGGTGCTGCAGATTGCGGTGTCTGGCCATCCTGATCTCCCCAGTTCCCCCTGCCTCAGCCCAGGCTTCGCCCTCATGCAGGTCTGGTGGTCCCTGCTAATGTGCTTCAGTATTGCCCTGGCCCTCAGAGAGGGATCAGCCATGTGCAGTCCTTGGCACAGAAAGGGTGCCCTCAGCGGAATCCTCCTCTGCTGTCTCTCTCTGCTGCCAGTCACAGAACTGCAGTCCCTCTTTCTGGCCCAGCTCAAACAGCACTGCTGCCACCTGCTTATTTGTCAGCGAGAGAAAACAATGTGATAACCTCTGCATTCAAAACCAGGAAATATTCCTGGAGATATTTCCCCAGGTTGCTCCTAACAGGCTGGCAGCAGGAGGGCGATGGAGATCACCGAGCCTGGTGGCGGGAGGACCCTTACTAGCGCTGGGTGCTGCCAGACGTGGTGCTGGCTGCCCTGCCCCCCTCCACGTGGGACAGGTGTCCATAGCCCCTGCTTTGTCACCTCACCAGCCTCTCTCGGATTCTTGTTGTCCCTCACTCTCCATAAACTGGTGCCCCCAGGGTGACACCCTGCTCTGGTCCTTGCTGCTCTCATCTGCTAGCAGCCCTGTACCTACCCACTGACAGACCAGACAGAGACTCAAGGAGCTGATACAGAGTTCAGTTGCCATCTGAGTAAGAAACACAGGGTGCTTGCATCGCCTCCTCAGAAGGTGCCCTTCCCTAGGGTGGAAGGTGGCACGTGTTTATCAGCCTGAGGCACACAGCATGGCCGTGCCATCTGGGGGATGGGGGAAATTAAGGAAGGCGCAGCTCATAGATGGAGAGTGCGATGCCAGTGTTGTGGGCAGCCTATGCAGCCCCTGTGTCAGTGCTGAGGGGTCTTTACTGGGTTGTGAGTGAGAGTGTGATACTCAACATGTGGCATCCCTTTCCATTGGCTGAATTGCAGGTTTAGGACTGACTTAGCAGAAAACAACTCTCCTGTGCCTCCTGAAGGACTCTGCAGCACTGGGTATTCCCTGAAATCTCCCTTACCAGTTAAAATGTTCGGGCATCGCTTACGTGGTGCCATCTGCATCCTATAACTCGTGACTGAGCCCTCGCTGTGCCGCACCTTGTGGCTAAGTTGCTTGACCTTAGCTAGTGATTTGGAAATCAGCAGCAAGGATGGACACAGCGAGAAAATAGAAATGAGCTGCCCTAGGGAAATAAATCATCCTCATCCTTTTCACAAATAGGTATCTGCACACCCTTGGGAATCCTGTTGCCTTGGCAAAGAAGCTAACCCCAGAACACAAGCTCCCAGATGGTTTCAGCCCAGGGGTTACAGTCTGAAGAATGATCCAAGAGATGGATTTGTCATTGCCCAAGGGCAGGACAGGATCTTTCTTCCTGTCTAAATAGCACTAAGTGCATAAACAGCACCAGAAATCAGGTCTGATCCAGCCAGCACAGCCACTGCCCGTGTCCAGACCGGGCACACAGAGCTCGACAGGACAATCAGCAGATTATCTGGCTAATTACATCCTGCTCTCTCCAAATGAGGTGAGCTTCCAAGACGTTGCCCTGGTAAATTGGCAAGAAAAGGGGATGACAAATCAAGGTAATTGCTAGTGAACTGAGCTCAAAATCAGTCTGATAAATATTTCTCAGGCTTTGCAGACACATTTCCCTTTGGCTTCACTGGGGACTGGCAGGCCAGTAGCACCCAGGCCAAACATTTTCTGAAAGCAATACAAGTCTAGCTTATAAAATTGAAATTAGCTTGTGAAAATTGAAATAAGGCTGCAGTGGGTTAGACTGGAGATTCACCAATCCCAGGATCCCAAAATGTCTGTGCAGGAGGTTGGGAAGACCCATAGACCCATGAACTTCGGGCATTTTTCTTACTCCTTCATCGTTGGACCCCCGTGGACACAGCATCATGGGGCAGCATCCACCAGCTCTGGGAATGATGAGCATGGTGGGAATGCACTGTTTTCTGGAGCATCCTCCCAGTCCCTTTTCCTACATTTTTAACCCTTCTCTCTTTTCCATTTGTTGTCCTCTGAGCATTTGATTGCTCCCTGGCTTTTCCCTTTGCATAGACGATGGCCTGTGACGCATCAGCCTTGGCAGGCAGCTCCAGACTTGGCCATATTTTAGATGGCTTTGGTGCTCTACATTCATCAGGGCTGAGATGAACCTGTCTCAGGGGCTCCCCAAGGTGGTGAGACTTGCAATGAGGAGGGTCACAGGAGGTCTGCGTGGAGGATCCATGTACTCAGCACCAGGCTGATTTCCCCTCACATGTCCTACCTGGTGGCCAGCAGCTCTGATGCTCTTGGAGCATCCATGGGTGACTCAGCAGAGCTGTGGGACACAGGCCATCTGAACTCCAGGTCAGGGATGTAACTAATGCCTAAATTCAGCCCTTCTTGGCCCATGCCAGGCTGGCAGGGAGCCTGGTTTGGTTGGGGCTATCCCCACACAGTGTCAGAGGTGACAGAGGCAGGCCACAAATCCTGGCACAGAGTGTTAGGGTTCAGGGGGCTGTCCTGAGCTTACCCAGGATGACTGATGCTCACTTGCCAGGTGCAGAGAGGGATATGCCTCTTCCAAGCACCCTTGGAGGAGCTCCTGCCCCTGGGAGAAGGAGTAGGCAACAGCCAGGACGTGCTTATATTGTCCAGCCCTCCCGCACACCTCAACGACTCTGTGCCTGACACGAGATTTACCTGAGCACCGAACCAAGTCCTGCAGGTAAAGAGAAAAAAGCAGACCACAAGTAAGTCAGCAAATGTGAAAAACAGATGGACTCTGAATCAAAACACTTCCATCTCCCTCCCTCCCACGTCCTCAGCTCTGGCCAAACTGACAGCAAGGACACTGACTCACAGGCTATGCCTCTGCTCTTTGTTTGGGCCTCTCCTGTGCATCTCAGCAGAGAGACAGATGAACTGCTGGGCCTCCTCTGCTCTTGGCATCCTGCTGCTCCTGGGTTGGCAGCCTTGAGAAGGGAAGCCAAAGACACAATATCACCCCATCTGCATTGCCCCGGGTTTCCACCTGCCCTGGGGTGCCATGCGCAGAACTCCCTGGTGCCCCTTCCCACCAGCGAGATGCTGGGCACAGTGTCATTCACCTGCTAACAGGGAGGATGTGTTACTGCTGCCTGAGCTCTGGGCTGCCACAGCTCCCTGTAGCTCAGCTGCCCTGTGTTTCATGTGGGCCCTGTGTCGGATGGGAAGTGCAGTGAGACAGGCAGCTGCTGCATCAGCTTCTCCCCAGCTGCCAGAATATGTAAATGGGGCTGGAGGATCCCCTTGCAAGGAGCAGAGAATTCGCAGTGAGCAGAGCACAGCAGGTGGGTGCTGCTGGTGGGTGGTCATCCCATGCTTCTGGCTGCCATGCAGGTATGCCAATCTGAGCAGGTTCCCCACAGGTAGCACAGGTCTCCCTCACTGCTTAGAGAAGGGACACCTATGTGACAGCCTATCTGCCTCTGACCGGTCCTGTCCAGAGCTGAGGAACCTGAAATGAGAGGAGGGGCAGGGAATGCACAGCTAAGTCCCAGAGTAAACTTCTTTCTGATTTAGTTCTTCCCCTGTGCTTTTCCTCCTCCCAGAGTCTCCCCTCACAGACCCAGGCTGGGCTGTAGACTATATTGCCCTGGATATTTTAGCTGAGTTTCTAGCCCTTTACAAGCCTTGCTTCAGTTTCTGCCTCTTGCAATGGTTTTGCTCTCTCCCCATGGCCTCAGCAAGCAACAGCTACTTCCAGACTCCTTGGGTAGCTCTTGGTTGAAGTCTGTATGATGGGATGCATCTTCCAGGACACTGCTTCCATCATCCCTCACCAGCTGCTCTCCTGTGGAGAAACACCAGCCCCAGAGCGACAGTGCTCACCTCCAGCTAATAGACATGGTCTTGCCCATGCAACCACAGTGTAGATGCAGGGTCATGGGTGTGCTGCTCTTCTGCTATTGGTGCTCATGCTCTGACTCCATCCTTTGCTGATTCATCTCTCTGCTCTCTCTGAGATGGAGGTGGCTTTAGGCATGGCAGGCACAGGCTCTGCAGTCAGCTCTGCGATGTCACCCTGCCCTGGAGTCAGCGGCCATCTGGGCTTGGCATGTGCTGCCACTATGCATGACCCCAGAAGCCTCAAGTCTGAAAAGTGAAACACATTGGCCATTGGGGACAGTTCTGGAGCAGCCATGGGAACCAGCACTCCAGTTCACACGGGGGACTGCTTGAGCACCAACACCCAGCAGATCACTTCCCACCTGAGCAGAGCTCTTGGGTCTGCAGCTAATACTTCCCCTGCCCTTTCGGTGTTCCTTATTCAAATATAGCTTTTTTGTACCACTGCTACACTGGTAACACCTCCTTCCCTGGCCTTCAAAGCCGATGTTAGGCTAGGCTTTACCCCCCAGCTTCGTGCTCCTGTTTGGCTCTGCACTGAGCCATGTGAAATGAGGTGACAGCCCATGAGCAGGTCCTTTTTCCCAGTTCAGTGGTGCACGTGGAGGGAGGTAGCAGAGCTAATACTTTTCCAGCTCTGATCCATGTGGATTCCTAGAGCAGAGGAAGCTTGGAACAGCCCTTCCCAAGCAGGTATGTAAGGGTAGCCCAGAGCGGCTCACACTTCAATAACAGCATCTGCTAAGAGGGAATCTGTGGCCTGAGCCAGAGAGAAAAAGATGGCTACTTTAGGAAGACAAAGAGCTGAGCAAGACATGGGGCTGGGTAACCACAGCCTTGGGACTGGGGTGGGCAGGGAAATGCCATGCTGCAGAGGGTTACAGGGTGTCACTTGCATCATGAGATGGGAACCCACGGTGTCGAGTCAGGGCTGCCGGGGGTAAGGAAGGAATTCCATGGCTCTAAACAGCAGGAGAAAATACCCAGCAGAATGATGGCCTGCCACTTTCCGAGCCAGAGCTATTTCAAGGGCTCCAGCCCATCCCTCTGCTCCCTCCCACCTGGAGGCGTTATGCCACTGACACTGAGCAGTCACAAGCAGGAATTGTTGCTCTGTTCCTGCTCCTTTGCTTTGAGATGGGGCTGCTCCCCTCTGCTGTGCGAGGGCAGAGGGCAGGGTTATTCCTCATCGCTCATCTTGTCCAGGAGAGGAAAGGGGCTCTTGCAGCATCCATCCCCTCCCAGAGCAGTCCACCCTGCCTGGAGGAGACGCTGAAGGAGGAATCGTCCATCCCTGTGCTTTCTCCGTTGCAGGCACCAGACGCATCGTTTCAGGAGGGAGGCAGCCCTGCTTCCCACTGCCTGGGCTGCCAAGAGAGAGAGGGAGCTTTGATCAAGGCACAGCTATCAATGCTCTGATCGCTGCCTTTCCTGCAAGGGTCCTGTTCAGAGGAGAGGGCAAATTTCCTTTAACCCTTCCTTCCCTGCGAGCCTGGAGCTCCACAGGAAACGCGCATTTATCAGAGTTCTCAATCCACTGGGCTTCACATTTCCAGGGATGGTTGGGAGAGATCCTCAGTAGCTGTGCCACTTCATGTATCCATTCAGTTGCTCATGCACCCAGAGTTTTGTTTTAGAAAAGCTTTGCGTTGCGGCTGCATTCAGATCTAATTAATAAAGAGAGAGAAGGGGAACTTTCCCAGGCGAACTCAGCAACCCCCTTCCGTCACATCAAAGCTGGTGAGAGATCATGTTATCTTGACAAATATTGTACACTAAAGATGTGGTTACTGAACTTATGTTTCCCATGGACTCATTCCAACACTTCTTTTAATTTGTCAGGGATACATTTCAAACTATAATATGCACATGGTTGCAGAAAAGTAGAAGGAAGCAGCTGATTAACGACCTTTTTCCTTGTAGTGTGGACATGCTGATTCCAGCTGTAGTAGATACCAAAGAAAAGGTAATATGCTTTAAGTCAGAAAAAAATTAAGTCTCCTGGATTAGAGGTTCCTTTTTCCGTTTCGTCCAAGTCAAAGCAATTAATAATGTTATAATGCAATGTGCTGAGCCATGTGATGAGCGTCTATATCTCATGACATGCTGAGGAATTCATTGCAGTGCTCCCACCACTTCTCTGACACATCGGTGGGAGTATAGGCACAGGCAGTTGAGATACCTTGTCTTTGGAAGCAGCTTCCCAGTTTCCACCTGTTCGCAGCACTCTAAGTGCTGGCTTGGGTGTTCTGAACAGATGTATTATTTCTACTTCTTTTCATCTTTTTTGCAATCAACCAGTCTGAATCACTGGTAACACCACCAATCACAAGGTTTGATACCTACCACGTTGCAGTTATTAAACTCGTTTCTTGCTCGATGCAGTCGCCTGAGAAGAAATGAAATAATTAGCTCTATGGGGCAGGAACATGCGCCCTCTTTGGCACTCAGACAGCTCCTGATGCAGTCAGGCTTGATGCACACCGTTAGAGCCAGGCTGGGGTGACTGTGGGACTACCCGTTCCCATCAGAGTGCCACTACTTCCAAAGAGGGACTCCAGGCATGGCTGCAGTGCCAATATTATGTATGGGAATAAACATTCAGCAGGATGTAATACTCAGCTTTGATCCTTGGCCCTTAGAGATAACCCCACAGCTCTGATCCCTGCAGCGCAGATACACAAACAACCTCTTGGGTAGAGGCATGTGTAAAGACCTGGCTTGGACTTTGAAGGGTTGTCCACAATGACGTGAAGTGCAAACCAGGACAAAGGTAAGCCCAGAGACACCACGAATGTAGTGACTTGGTGCTGATGCAAGAAGAGAGTGCAGAATGCACAGCCCTAAATGCTCAGGCAGGGGTCAAATCTTCCCCTCTTGCCCCCATAGCTGGATGGCAGAGGGATTATTCCTGCACAGAGACATCATCACCCATGCCTAGGTGATGCAGGTGTTCAGCCACAAACCTGATCTAAATTGTATCTCTGCCTTCAACCATGGGACATCAGAGTGTGATCTGATAAATGCCTGCAGTGAAATGTGTTTTAAACCATCTCTGTGCCTTCCTCTGTGCAGACCAGTGCAAACACACTGAGGAAATAGAAAAATGACAAACCAACACTGAAAGCTGGACTTAATTCATAACAGTGTAGCCATAATAAGTGCATTGCATAGAGCAGGTCCTGGCTTTTTTAAAGACAGGGGAGACAGCAACAGGATTCAGAAGGGCTGTGCAATGCTTGAGCTCATTTTCCCCACCCACATGAAGAGCCGCTGTATTTTCAAAGCAGGAACAGCTGGTGATTGATGCTACATGTGCCTCACTCCGACAAGAGGCTGGGCCTGAACAGGGTATTTTCCATCAGTTCAAACTGTTCAATATTCTGTTTCTAAGAAGAAGCCAGATGCTTCTCAATGATGGGGAGGATCTTTTGCACAGCAGTGGTTTGAGACCTTGCTCTGCATTTCATACAGCAATCCTCTTTTGCCTCTGTCACATGGTTTCCAGCAGTCATGCATTTTTTTAGGAGGAGGAACTGCACCACAAGTGCAGTTGTGGTCACAAAACAAGCTGGTGACCATCCCAGGAACTGAGCACTGTCATCCCACTCCCATCCTGTAACCACATGCTGAAGGAGGTGGGAAGGAGCATCACTTCTGCTCTTTACATCCCTCAGCAGTCTGGAGATTGGGCCATTCCTTGGTTATCAGTATTAGGCTGGGTTTGTTATTCTAAGTTTTGTGGGGCTGTGATTTCTGTTAACTAGGCTGCAGACCCTAGAGCTCCTTCCCAGTCCTTGAGGACCAACCTCATCTCTGCAGCCACAGCTGAAAGTTTCCCATCCTCCTGTGTCATGATGGAGAACAGCGTGCAGCAGCGAGAGTGCTTGGTTTCCAGTTGACCTGGCTAAGCCATGATTACAACAGGGCTTTTCCTATTAGTAGCTCAGAAACAGCTGGGGGGCTCCCCCTTCTCCATCTGCAGAGCATAGGACAGGCACGTGATGGAGCTCTGGCAATGCAAGGCTGCTCCAGATATAAGCTTTCCTGTTTGGGGATTTCTACAGCCTTAACAAACAGCTTTGAGGTTTCAGACTGTTCAGTGTTTCCTTTTGGGGTATATCTTCACTTCAACCTCCACCCTGGTTAACCCAGGCTGTTCCCTAGGCTTTGTCCCAAACTTTCTGGTGTCCCACAATGACAGTCCCCATGGTCCCACCAGCTGATGAGAGGAGATATGAGCAAGTGCCATGGACACCAAGACAGGGACCCATTCTCCTTGCACTGTGGCTGTACTCCATCATTCAGGGGCCAAGAGTGCCCCAGGACACATGTGCTGATCCGCCATTCACTTGCCAGTCCCACACAGAGCCTGAGGTGGGAGGAGGTAGCAATGCCCAGGGGAGAGCGTGGGGCTACCAAGGACACAGGCACCGGGGTGTTGTGGTGGCATTGCAGCATGGCTGCTGGTGCTTAGGCCGAACTTCCCAAGGAAGCAAAAACAATTAGCTTGGCAAACCAAGATGCACACATAGAGGGAGTGTCTCAGGAGTCCCCAGGAAACCAGGCCTCCTCTTGCTGGGAGGAAAGAGAAGAAGACAACTGTCTCTGCTGCTTTTTCCCCCAACAACAGAGCAGAGCAAATTTCCCCAAGCCCTGGTAATTACTCACTGCTGCCTTGAGTTCCCATAGACACGGAGCTGCTTGTCTTCCCCTGAGCATGAGCTTCTAAAAACCGGCTCCTTGCCCCCACCACCCCTGTGTGCAGCAGGACCAGCCCCTGGGACTTGGCCTCTCCAGGACTTGGGGGAGCCCCAGCAGCAGCTGCAGCAGCAAGGACAGAGCCGTGTTTGACTTGTAGCTTCCCCTTCTTCCCAGTTTTCAGCTGCACAGCAACAGTTGCAGAGGCCCGACACTCTCTGATCTTGGCTGCCCTCATTCTCTTCTAAACTGGCTCATCACACTGGTGACCTCCAAAACTGGCATCTCAGATGGCCTTTTGTCCACCACATGAAATTCCAGGCACCGCCAGGGGCTCCCAGCAATTAAAAATATTTTTCTCCTTTTTTTGAAGCCCTTTTCCTTCGTGCTGCTTATTGTCTTTCCAATGGGACAGAAAGTTCTTCTCCTCATAGGCTGCTTGCTGTGTGCTCACTGAGGCTGGCTCATCCTTCCCGCATACCTTGGAGGGACACCTGGGAGCACAGGGGCAAATGCAGGCTGGCAGTTTCCCGGTAGCATGTGCTAAGTTGGAGGGCAGAGTATGCTCTGTGGAAAAGCCCAAGGGCTTGAGAACATGTCGAGAAACAGAGACCTTGACTCCGGTGGTAGTGGCAGTCCCTGCAGCGTTGCCTTCCTGATAGAGCTGCTGCCAGGCACCAGGGAAACATCCCATCTTCCCAGGAGTGCATCTGGCACAGATGTGAAGTATGTAATGATTGGCTGAGCTATCATCAACAAGTGTCTCCAGTGAGGATGAGAGCAGGTGGTGAGAGAGCTAATGCCACCCATGAACTGTGTCCTGGGGGAGCAGAGAGCGGCAGAGGAAGGTGTTGGATGTCACTACTATGAAGCATCACTGAGATCTTGGATGGATGCTGACAGGGTCACTTCACAACAGCTGTAGGAAGTGGGGAGTGTTTGGCAGAATGAGAGGGAAGACACAGCTACTGGCAAGCTCTTTATCTGCAGGAAGATCAAGGAGGTGGTGCTTGTCCATGCCTGATGTGCACCTCATGAACCAGGAGCTGCTTGGAGGAGCTGCAGCGTTGTGGGTGCTGTCAGGGAGAGCAGCAGGAGGGAGCACTTTGCACATATACATGGAGCTGTCACAGCTGCACCCACACATCAGTTTCCCACGGTACATCCTGATGGTGCCCATCAAGCAGGCCCTGCACAGCCACATAAGCAACCAGCTATAAGAAAACCACATCCCAATACAAGCCAGTCAAGTGACCTTGCTGCTGTGTCTTGCTCTACTGTTTCCACACAGCTGGAAGCAGTGACACCTTTGCCCTGGTGAGTCCAAAGCTCTGCTTTCGCAGAGACAAAAGAGGAGTGGACAGAGCGTGCCCTGCCCTGCCCTGCCCTGGCAGCCAGCTGGGACCATGTCCCTGGGAGCTGATGGGAAAGTCATGATGCATCATGTCCTGGCCACCACCTCCAGGTTTTGTAAAGTTTAAACTGGTTCCCCTGCCCTTGTGGCTCCAGCCACGGCTGCTTGGCCAGCCCAAAACCAACTTCAGAAAAGCAGCCTGAACTGAACATACCGCTGTGGTGTGGCCCTTGTCCTCTTGCTGTGGCTTGGGGACAGTGCTGGGCTGCTCTCAGAGAAGGGCTAGAGAAGCTTCTCCCCACATGCTTAGTGCTGCAGACTAACCAATACCACAACTGCACATCTGCAGGCTATGGATCATAGACAGCTGAAAGGAGGTAACTCTCAAAACCAGAGTGGTACAGCTTGGAGGCATCTCAACTCATTAACACTCAGCCAGACACATTTCCAGGTTTTTTATCGTTGCATTGTTTGGCCTTTCCACTAACTTCAGCAAATAACCAGCTGTACAACACTGCCAAGGCTTGAGTCTGCTGTGCCTGTGAGAGTAGGCAGGCTCCCGGTTTCCATCCATGCTGAAGATTTCTATCAATTACTCATTAACTGTAGGTGTGGTGCGAGCTGTAGGAGCCACACAACTTGCTACTGTGTATAGGTCTGCATCAGCTTCTCGTCTCTGGGCAGTGCTTTGCCCTTGAATTGTTCTCGTTCTCTGAATCATCAGGTTTATAGGAGAAAGATTGAACAGTCTGAGTAAAGATGAACAGCCTTGAACTGGTTTTCTGTGTTGGATTATACTTTAAATGTTGCAACAGCTTTGAGAGGTCCTGGCTTTTCCCTGTAAGAAAAAAAACAGCTTTGAAATAGTTCCTGCTAATTGTGTTGGGAGTGTGTTATTTGTATCCCTCTCTCCCAAAGCCCAATGCAAGTAGCATATGAAATCAGATGCTGTGCTTTTTCCATGCTCCCTCCTCCTGACCTGAATGATGAATTACAAACCAAATCTAATCTGTATGATACAGCATAGTATTGCAAACTTTTACTTCTCCACTCTGACAAGCATAAATGCCGAAGAAATAGGGCAGGATGATCAAAAACTCAAAAAATATAAAAGAACACTGAAAGGCATTTGTTGCAGAAGCCTGGCTATTCATAGAAGCTTTTCAGAACAAGAGTAAAATACTGTTCACTTGACTAGGAAGGTTCACCTTTCCACATGGACTGAAGGAAAAGTGTTGGGTGGTACCCCTGTAGTCTGGAGCAGTATCTCTTCCTGGATCAGCCCCGGAGCCTTATCCTCTGAAACACAATCACAGTGTGAACGCCCGCACGGCCAACAGTTTTGCACAAACATCAAGCAAGCACAGTTCGTTTCCAGGAAAGCTGAATGCTCAGGTGTATTAAGATATTAATGAACTCCTGCCTAGAACAGGTCAGGAGGAAAGGGAAAGGTTCACCTTTTCTCTACGTTCAAACATACACCTCTTCTGTATTTTTCCTGAGGAAGGTTGGGGAAATCACAGCTCCCTGCTGCGCTGTGTGAGCTGGCCTCCAATCTCCCCAGTTTCTGATCTCCAACATAGATCAGCACTGTAGCAACATAAAGCACATGAACCGGAACGTTTGAGTGAGTCATCTGCAGAGCGGCAAGCACAACGAGACTGCAGTAATGAAGAAGTGGAAACCCGGAGAGGGTCTGTGCTGCAAAGCGAGAGGTCCCTGGGATGTTGCTTAGGTCTTGAGCATCCCACAAGGTCCCGTACCCCACGTACCCTGAAAATCATAGCAGCCACATGGGAAATGCTTGGCTCATGGCACTGGGTCTTTCATGACCCAATCCTGCTGACCCCTTTCTGTGCAGCTATGACTGGCATGGGAGAGAGAGGTTTGGTACATGGTCCATATGGGAAGGTTATTAGTTCCGTGCTGTGGGTTTGGATGGAGCCAGGCAGGCACAAAGCACTTAGGGGTGATAGTGCATAATATTGTGGACAAGCCTCTGTGATCCAGCAGGCAGGGAGATGCTCAGCACGGCACGGGCAGGTGTGTCTAACCAGTTTGCTGCAGGCAGCTTGGAGGGCAGCTTGCAGGTCACCAGCCTCCCCAGACCCTGAGCACAGCTGTGGGATTTTTCGAAAGACTTGGGCACTAGCAGCACTAAATGTGTACAGGGAACATTTGTGACTCTTCTTGTTCAATTGCAAGCCACGACCAAATCCATTAGATACCATAACTCCTCTTAAATTAAAGGCGACTGTACCCATTTCTTGCTGTAACAAGTAATGTCCTGTTATGCAACAATATTCCTGTTGATTATTGACATCTTTGTTTGCAGGAAACTGGACTGTGTTTTTCATGTGACTAACCCAGTCCACAGGTGTCCAGAAATAGTTCGTATGCTACTGAGATTTAGGAGGGGAACGGTTGAGCAAGTCACAGCAGTCTCTGCCAGCCTTGCTACAAGTACCACATTGGCTCCTGCTGTCCTCCCATCTCCTCAATGGGATATTAACTGGAACCTAAAAATGATGGACTCAGAATGATCATCCTCAGTGATCTGCTTGCCAATCTTCTCAATGCTTTTGCCACAAATACTTTCCTCTTTGTCTTAAACTGTGAAGGTGGAAATAAGATACAAAGGAAAATGAGTAGCTGTGTCTCTCTACTCTCCAGTTATAGGCAACCTGTACCTATCTGAGGATTGTTTCAATGTGCCAAGCTGCCCACATGGACTGGTGGTTCCTAGGAAAGAGAAATATGGCCCAGCTGAGGCTAAATTACTGCTTTCCAGAAGACTGTCTTGCAGTAGCTGTAGTGCAATGGGAAATCAAAATCCTGAACTACTAAGCTGTGTGTGGAAGAGAGGCTTGGAAAAGACGGACAATAAAAATTGGGCACTGCACAGGGATAGACAATTGGGAACAAACTGATAAATGCAGTCTCTCCAGACCTCCCTATTTCTGGACTTGCTATGGTTTGCAGTGCTGCAGGCTAAATTTGAGGTCATGGGACTTTTCCATGAGCCGTCCAATTAATTTCTGAGTTCCGCGCTTCACGGCTGAGAGCTCTGATCAGAGAGAGAGTAAAAAGCATCAGCAAGTACAACTGTCAGCATGCTCGTCAGGAGGGGCTGAACTCAGGAAACTTGTGCTGAAAATGCAAGCCTCAGCAGCCAGGACTGAGCATTCCAGCAGCAAAGAGTAAGAAGAAGAAGCTCTTTGTTTATGAGGTACATAGGAAAGGACATTTGGGAGAGAGGGAAGAACAACTTTCACAGGGGTGTCTGGATTTGTATTGAAGGAAGAGGCCTCCTCAAGCACCATCCACTCTGACCAAAGCATGTTGTGTTCCCCAGCCAGTCTCGCAGAGCCTATAGGTCTGGAAGGAGGTGCTGCACAGGTGGCAAGCCTGATATGACAGCTCTCTGCTCCTGATAGCCCAAGGCATCTCCTGGTATTTCACATATTTCCCCAGACATCAGTCCAATCATGTTTTCCTGCTTCTTTGGGCAATAGCTTTTCTTCCAGGGCAAAGATAAAAGCTGTTTCATCCTAGTGCCTCTTTGCAATTTTTTTGCCAGATGTAAAACAGTGACTGCACCAACCAATTGCTTCCCCACCTGACCTGGGCAGCCAGCATCTTCTGGGCTTGCCAGGCATTTGGATCCCCTCGGCACACAAGTAACTCTTTGCTTTGCAGTAATGTGTTTCTGTCCAAGGTTCAGCTCAGTTAAGCCGCCTGGGCAGCGTGTGCTCCATATTCCCCAGGAGGCAGAAGCAGATCTTCTGATCCTATGGGGAAAGATGTGGTAAGAGAGTTGGATAAAGACCATCATTCCCACAAACTGAGCCTTGGTTTTCCTGGTCAACCTGGAGATGCTTCACTATCAGCTCCTAAGGCTGATCATCATTCAGTTTGTTTCAAGCATTACTTTAAATTTGTTGCTAAGGTTTGTTTTGGAGTATGGGCGAGTGGATTCTGAACAGCATCAAGAAAACTAATTTTCAGGTGTTGCTTCCTCACCTGCATGATCTGCAGGCCTTGGCTTTGGAGTTGCCACTGGCTTTTTAGTCTGGCTGTGCTTTTCTGGCTGCAGGCAGGGCTGATTACATCAAGTCCCAGATCTTGAATCAGGGCAGGTTTTAATACTGTACAGGCCTTGTTTATGTAACAGCTGCCTTCCCGCAGGGATGAATCCAAGACTGGCATCACTAAAAGCATTAGCTGCTGCCACTGGAGCTAAAGATGTAACTCCTCTGGTTGGTAGCACCAGTACGTTTATATCCTTTAGAACAAATGCTGGAGGAGACTCGTGACACACTTAAAAGTGGGTTATGCCTACATAAGCGTTTTCCTCCCACTGTCATACTAAGGGAGTACGTCCACTCGCAGGACCACAGGTGTGGAAACACTCCTGATGCTGCTGCCAGCCCATCACTCATCGCTAGTCTGAGTGGAGTGTACAAATCATTATTTACCAGCACAGTTTTCTACTAGCACTCATGCTCCCCCTTTTACTCTCAGAGCTGCTTCAGCACTGGAGAAATAGAGGACAGAACAAGTGTAGGCAGGGCTCTGGCTCCCTTGGCTTAAATAACACTCTCAGTTCATCTTTCCTGAAGTGTTTGCAACCACTCCGGCATAATGGAGATTCATGTTCTTCTTTCCTTGCAGGCACATAATACCAGAGCCCTTAGGCTTCAACATGTCATCAGCTCAAAACCAGCCAGCCACCTCCAAAAAGCAGCTCTGGTTGCTTCCACAGCCCAGGGGCCAAAGACATAGTCACACTCAGAACAATTTCAGATCAACACAATAAAGAACAACACAAGTGATTCACCTTGAAGCTTTAACACAGTTTAATTCTGTCATTCATACTCTGTCCTTTCAGTTTATGCTGTTTAACAACATCGGTCAGTAACTGCACATCTATTTACCCCTACGGTCCAGTGTGTTCAATTCAGGCAAAAGTCTGTTCAATGACTGTTCAGAGACTGACTCTAAATTGCCTCCTGGCTTCTGTCTCAAAATCCATCTTTTGCTGGGACAGGGCATTTATAAAGCATGAAGTGCACATTGCAACTTCCCCAATAAAATATCGGCCAAACCCATCTGAAATTGCATGATTCTGAGTCCTGGAGAACAGAGTGCAGGAAAGTGCTGCAGTCGTGCCTGCTCCTGGCTGCCGTACCATGGGAAGGGCTCTGCCGCTGTGCGAATGTCTGTTATTTCTTCTGTCCCAAAATATTAGAGCACCTGCAACGTAGCCAGACACGGAGTTGGAGCTCCACAGGATATGTAACCAGGTGTGACAGGGAGCTCTGAAGGGATTTTCTGGTACCTTAAGGACATCCTTGAATCGTTGCTTGCATGGTGATACCTTGTACCTGTACTGCTGGCCTAGGGGCTTGAAAGGAATGTCCCGGGTCAAGTTTTACTTCCAGATTCCCGTCTCCCATCTTCACTTGAGTTTATTTCAACTTTTTTGTCAAATTAACTCTCACAAACATTCCTGACAGAAGAGCAAGGACTGCGGTGCAACCAGGCACTTGTTATATAAACCACTTAAATGAGACATCAGCCAAATTTAACTAGTGGAAAGAAGATGTCAGATGAGGACAGACCATTTAAACACAGCAGGGGAGAAACTACAGCTCAGGGTTTCTTAAGGATACTTACAGCCGTTTGTGAGAGGAAACTCAGGGGTGCCCATCTCCTCCTTCACTGACTTCCCTGAGGCAGGGGCTGGGCTGGACACCCCATGTGCGGCTTTACTGGAGGAGTGGGGCTGCCCCATAGCCACCACCACACAGAGATGCACAGCAGCAGCTTCCCTTCCGCCTACCCCATCTCTTTCAGAGGCAAAGTTTGACTGGAAAAGCCCTGGGACAAGTTCTCAGGCCCTTTAGCTGGTCTGAGCCCTTTAGAAGGGCACAACACGAGCTGCCCTTGCCTCCTGCACGTCCCGCTCCAAGCCTGGCTTGCTGCAGAGCGTCGCAGGCCTGCGGCCGGGGCTGGCGCAGCCGCTGCACACGGAAGCCAGAGCTCCAGCCCCAGCTGTGATAAAGGTTAAGCCCGAGATAAGGACACAGTCGCACTTTCCTCGGCCGAAGGACTGTAAATAACCGACAGCAAGTAACAGGCTGGTGCAAACCACCAGCCGGCAGAGAGGCGGGAGCAACCGAGGCCGAAGCGGGAGGCGCCGCTCCGCCTCTGCAAGACAGGCAGCGCCCTGCGGCAGTGCCCGCGGCGGGACCGGGGGCGGAACACGGCACACCGAGATCATCCCCGTCCTCCCCACAGAGGTTGTTTGAGCAGAGCGGGGAACGTCCTCCCGGCCGGCATCGGCTGTGGGCGGGCGGCTGGCCCCGTTCTCCCCGCGCTGCTGTGCTGTACTGTACTGTATTGTGCTGCGCTGCAAGGCGTTGCAATGCGCGACACCGCGTTGCATTTGCGCTGGACGGTGTTGCCACCCCGGCGGATCGTGCCGGCAGGCGACGAACGTTCCAGGGCCCACACGCTGCGGCAGGAGCGGCGGGAAGGAACTGGGAGGGGCGCGGCTGGGAGGGCGTGGCCAAAAAGAGGGTGTTCCCCCCCGAGCGCGGGGCTTTCCGGGAAAGGTAGTTCCCGCTTACACATACAGTGGGCCATGGTCTGGCAAGAGTTGACTACATTTCCCTTGAGGTCCCGCGCGGGAGCGGCGGCCGCAGCCCCCGCCCACCCCCTCGCCGCTCAGGCGCAGTGGGGACGCCGGAACAGCTATAAGGGATGTTGTTTGGCTTCGCGGCCGCTGAGTGGAGAAGCCGCAGCGGGGGTAATCGCCGGGCGGAGGTGAGCGNCGCTGTGCCCCACATCGCCGGGAGCTCAGGACCGTCGTCGTCCGGTCCACCACGTCTGTCCCTCAGCAGGGAGGCTTCTCTTGTTTACGGTGGTGCGGCGGAGGCGGGGAGAATAGGGGAGAGGGTGATTCCCACCGAGTCGCTTGTGGGTGTCAGATCGGGGGAGCCTGGCTCTCCCCCGCCCTGTAGCAGGAGGTATGGAGAAGTAGGAGGGTGCAGCAGCCCCGGCTCCTGCCGTTGCTCTGCGGCAACTTCTCACGGCGCTGACACAGAGGGCCTGGGGGGCGGGGGAGCAGCTCCGAGCCGTGCGGGGTGCGGTGGAATGGGGGGGCGGCCGGTGAGTCGGGGCTGACAGCTGAGGAGCAACTGGGAGGCTGCGCTGGGGGTGACTGGTATCAGCGGATGGGGGACAGAGGCTGTTTCTGCAGCCGTGGAGAGGTGGCAGCCCAGTGCACCAAGCCAAACCTGCTGATGCAGGTTCTGACTAATGTAACTTGAGTGTCTTCTATCGTGTTAGATTAAGGGAAGCGACAAAACGCAATAAGGCAGAGTTATAAAACAAAGGCTTGTAGTAGGAGGTGATTTTCCTGTTGCATATGTTCGACTTCAGACACTAAAGGAAGATTTCATGGATTTGATCATCTAAGTCCAGTTTCTCAAGGTTTCAACTACATATTGTAGTTATTACTTTAATCTGTCGGATTGCATAATTGTATTTCAGAGTTTGAAGTGAGGAAGTGTGACAGTACTCTTGTGCATTGAGAATCATTACACAGTTTGGTTACCTCAGGGTATATTTAAACTAGTTCAGGAGAAGTTAGTCTTGCGTGGGTTTCCAAAGTCATATTAATACAGGCCTGTTGTAGTAAAAGTCTTTTACAATTGCTGTTGCAACTGCTTTCTGATTTTTATTTCAAAAATAAACTTTAGAAACAGATGACTAAAAATAACTGGTGTGTTGAATGTAGCATATAATGAAGTGGAATTTAATTATTTTTCAGATATTTGAGGTAAAAAAACCACTCGTAAACCCTGGCGTTTATAGAAGATGAAAGACATCGACATAGGAAAAGAATACATTATACCCAGTCCTGGGTATAGAAGTGTGAGGGAGAGAGCCAACTCGGTGCAGCACGAAGAGCAGGAAGGGTCAAAATTTCAGCACGCTAAACATAAGGTCAGTTTATTGTTTCATTGTTTGTTTTGCAGTCTATGCTTATTAAAACGGCATGCAGCAGCCTTTTTTGCTGTGCAAACTCTGTAGAGAGTCACTGCATTGAAGGTCAGTAATGAATATTTCCTTTTGTGTGGAAGAGGTCATTCCAAGGGATACTGTAGCTATCTTAGTAATAAGTCTGAGCACCTATTGAGTGTTTTTTGCTTTTGAATGCGACTTTTAGTAACATTTGAACAAAATGGACTTTTTTTCTAATATTCAGATCTTGATGTGAATCCAGGAAATGCTTTAAGCTTTTGTACTTAAGAGAATCATTACAACCAAGTTAAGAACAGTGAAGAGCTCAGCACAGATCATGTACCATTCAGTGTTGGCAGCTGAAAAGAAAACCCTTAATCATGTCATGTTTTTCTCAAGGATTAATTTTCTAAAGCAGATGTCTAGCTTGCTGTAGTAATAAGACTTTTTACTTTTTCCCTCAGATGGAATTAATCTATATTGAGTACTGTTTCTTGTGCATCTATGTATTTTACATGATGAGGTGCCGTCATAATTAATTCCAGTTTAATTTGAGAGCTGGGTCTTGAAATAGCCACTGGCTCAGAGCTTACATGTTATTGTTCTGAGCTTCTAATATTTAGAGCTTTTTCTTGCTGAAAAGCATGCAGATACCAAGTGCTATAGGGCAAAAATGCTCAGATAAATGGAAACACCCACGCTGGTGAAAAATGTGGTCTGAAACTAATAACCTGTGCCAGCTGAAGAAGATTAAAAATATTTGCTGCTCTGAATGCTAGCACCAAAATATTTTCTTGCATGTCTTGTTTTGCTGTCCTCTAATGGTAATGTAGAACTTTCTGAAGCTGAACAAATAAAGTTCATACATACTACCGATGTCTAATTTTTTTTCAATGACAAGGTGCTTGCAAATGTGTTGCTGGTCATTCCTTTGGATCGCCTGTGACACCCCGATGAGATGATTGGAAACAGGGGAACTGGATATATTTGTATAGAATAATTGTGAAGACTTTTTTTTTAACACTTAAGTTTTGCTGCATTGTACTGGACACTGAGATACTATGCCCTTCAGATAGGGCTTACCTTGTTTTGCTGGAGCTTACAGGGTTTTGCCAGGTGTTTGTTAGCTAACAGTGCTGCACTGCTGTTTTTTTTGTGAGATTAGAGTGATCTGCTCTGCAGCAGGCTGAGTGCAGTTTGCACTTGCAGGCCCTGCAGCTCCTGGTGTCCCTACAGGCTCTATGACTCAGCAGACTCTTGCTGACGGTGTTCAGAGGAAGGTAAAGGGTCTGATTCCATTAGAGTAGGCACTGATGCAGAACTAAATGCCCTCTGGAGTCACAGGGCAGCTTCTTAACGGCATTTATTATGTTGATGTCATGGGCTTGCCATCGGCTGTACGCTATCCAGCAGCAAATCTGCTCTGTCACATTACTGGTGACAACAGGGATGCTATTGGTGGGCAGCTCTGTTCCCTGACCAGTGGCAGTGGAGTTAAGCAGCGATCGTAGCACCATATCTCTGCGCATTGATCTACATCATCTCATACTAATGCCCAGTTGAACTTTTCAGGACAAAATCCTTATTTCCCATCTGTCCTGGTTTCAGCTGGGATAGAGTTAATTTTGCCCCTAGTAGCTGGTGTTTTGGTTTTAGGATGAGAATAATGTTGATAGCACTCTGATGGTTGTTTTTGAGTAGTGTTTATACTAAATCACGGATTTTTCAGCCCTGTGAGTGAGAAGACTGGAGGGGCACAAGATACTGGGAGGGGACACAGCTTGGCGATAGCTGACCCAAACTGGCCAAAGGAATATTCCATACCATATGACATCATGCCTGCTTTGTAAACTCGGGGAGTTGGCCAGGAGGGGCCAGTCGCTGCTCAGGAACTGACTGAGCATTGGTCAGCAGGCAGTGAGCAGTTGTTGTGCATCATTTGTCTGTCTTGGGTTTTATTTCTCTCCTTGTTATCTTCTCTTCATTATTATTATTTTTATTTCAATTATTAAACTGTTCTTATCTCAACCCATGAGTTTTACTTACTTTGATTCTTTTCCCCATCCCACTGGGTGAGTGAGCAGGTGCTTAGTTACTGGCTGGGATTAAATCGTGACAACCTCTAAACCTTTTAAATTAATTAAATTAGTCAAACCAGCACGTTCATTTTTTCTGAAGACTGAAACTAAGCTAAGGCCTGCACTTCTCTGCAGCGTCATTAAAATCTCCAACTTTTGAGGCAGCTTCAGGTCAGCTTGGCTGCTATTGTGTTGTTTACCCTTCTACTTCTACCATTTGATTTGCTGCCTTATGACTACAGATAACTGATTGCAAAATGAGGATTCTGTACAATTTGTAATTACTGATGTCAGAAAATGGCTCACCCTGTTTCTTACCTAGAACTTTATCTAGTTTGTAGTAGAGGAATGAATCTAACTTATCTTGCTAATGGAATCAGGTAGTGCTGATTTTACTTGCTGTTTGTCTTGTTCAGTATGCCCAGGTTGAGAATTTCTAGCTCAAACATTTTTAGCCTTTTTGTTTTGATGGCCTTATTGCTTGGATGTATACAATCCATAAATGCAAACAGCTCTGAATTTGTTGCTGCATGTCAATGAGATTAAATCCTGTGTACTTGCAAAATACTGAGGTTAGTCAGAAGGAGTTGTATTCATTTAACATCTTATCTAGGTTACATGTTCATATATGTACCAAACTTCTTCCTTTCTAGTTGAAACAAGCTCTGGTTTCAGCAGTAGTCTTGGCCTTAAACAAAGACTTCTCTTTCACAAGTCTGAGCTTTGCCTGTTTGGTCAAGCATTTCCCATCTACTTCTAACAAAAAAGTGGAATCTGTAGCTCAGCTGTTAAGAAAACGCTGTTTCAAGGGAGGAGAGAAAGGACTGTCCTTTGTTACTTTACCCTTTATGAAACCTGGTCGTGGGTCAGATGCCCAAGATGGCTTATTGGGCACATATTGGTACCTGTTGACACAACTGGTGACAGAACACAGTGGAGGGCTGATGTAGTGAGGAAGGGTAGCACCACAGCAGTTCAGATAGCAGTTAAGCTGTAGTGGGGCTCTGTCATTTGGACAATGAAGTTCAGTCTGCTGTCAATGGAAATTTTGAGTCTCAAATTTCTTGAAGAAAACCTAGCTCAGGATTTGAACTGTCTTGACCAGAACATGACAAAACTGTAAGCATAATCTGCATTGAGTAACAAGCTGCAAGCAGATTAAGGCTGCTATTTCACTTCTGACTTCAGATCTTTGTGGAATGCAGGTTTAAGGCTATTTTACAGTAGAATTGTATTAGATAAGGTAGAATTCTTGCTAACATGTTGTGGAGATACCTTGTAGAATGAGGTAGAACTGCATAGTTCTTGCTGAGGAAGACAGAGGAGTGTGGTGCCTCTGGTAGTCAAGTACTGCTGCTTAATGGTTGGTGGGGGTGACCACTTCTGGTAGGATTACAGGTACATCTGACTGATTAATAGCATGACTGGGTGGTTTTTCTGTTGCCTATATTGCTGCATTTTTATTCATCTTTCTTAAACTGAAGTGGGCAAGAGTAGTTGACTGCCTAATTGAGATCTTTACAGGTGAAAAATTTATTTTACTACTGAGCTAAGGTCCCTGAGCCTTTTCATATATTTCTCTCTTCTTTTCCTTGCATAAAGGTTGAATACAGCTTTGCTCTTTCTGTCCTGGAACCTCTGTACTGGTGTCCAGGTTTCCTGCTGAAAGGATGCTGTAATGAGTGGTCATGACAATAATGAAAAAGGACATGCAATTCTTTCCTTAAAAGCTTAAATGCCGTTTGGTCACAGCCTGAAAAATCACTTCTTTGAAAGACAGGAGCTTTTCAAATAGGCTTCCTGGAATCGTAATTGGAATCATGCTGCAGTATAAGTAGGTCCAATTCGATATTCCTTGGTGCTTAATGGGAATGTTGCTATAGAAATTTGGACCCCTGAAGTAGGCACTCTGGGACTGGAAGTCAAGAAACCAATTTTTATTCAGCTGGTGAATGCATATATTCACCTCATGAATAAGTTTCTGCAGTGTGTTCTTATAACAATTGATTTGTAAGTATTTGGTGGAGACCTGATTGTAGCTTACAAAATAGGGTGTTAACTACATGTTCCCAGTGCACAATACTGTGCTAATTTGGCTTATTGTATGTGCAGCACGGCTCTCTGGAGTGGAGAACTTGTAGCTGCACTTGCTGCCTAGCTCTATAGGCGGTATTCCTCTGTAAGAAGCTGTGACATTATCAGTGAATAAAAATTAAGGGATAATTTGAAATATTGATTTATACTTGCACATTTAGTACCTTTTGTTCACAGAAGGCTAGTGCACCCTTCAACTTTTGTCAGAAATAATTGTATTTAGTTTTTCTCAGCGAAGCATTGTGTCCTGAGGAGGGCTGATCCCATTATGTTCATGAAATATACTGTAAAATGACAGGTGAGCAACAGAAATAATTTGTTTTCAAAGTGGTCTTGGCATAGCCTCTTCTTAAATGCAGACTTCATGTTCCTTTGATGGAACAGTAGGCAAGCGAGTATTTTTCTCCCCTACCCCATTATATTTGCAACGACAGGAGAGGATGTACAAGCAGCTTGTTCTCAGAATACACAATGCTTGTGAGAACACAGTTCTTGAAATTTGAGTCCCGAAGTTAACAACAATTTACAAATTGTACTCCAAGCTGTAATTGGTTCTGCCCAGAGTGTGGTGTTCAGGATTAGACTCTTGCTGCTGAAGCACAATGACTACATCTACACTGCCTGTGGTAAGCCTCAAGTGCAAATTGCTGCATGTGAAGACGCTGGGCAGTGTGGTACTGTAGAGATTGCTTTAGAAATGCAGGAAAAATGTGTTGCTAACTTCAGTAATCAGAAGCACTACTAATACTCCTGTCTTTACATTGATCTCTTATTTTTCAGGTTTGTCTCTGACAGCTTTTACCAAAGGCAGCAGAGAATGTGATCAGAACTTGTTGGAGTTGATATAAATCTTTCAAGCACTGATAGCTGTGAAGTGATTTATCACTGTCTGACTGTTTGTTAATCACATCAACTCTGCCTCTCAACCTCTCTGGAGCATCTGCAGTGTCTGTACCAGCTGTGCTGAGCAACATGTTCAAAAGTAGAGATGTAAATGTAGCCTGGGTACTAGTGCCTTGGTGCTCCATGCTCAGAGCTCGCCTTCTAGACAGCTTAGCGATAAGCTTTTAGTTGTAGCTGAAGCTGCTGGATGGATGTCTCCGTTTTTTCAGAAGATTCCATATTTTTATAACCAAGTAAACCTGGAACTTCAGGTATTGCAGCCCAAATAGGCTCTTAAGGGCTGTAGATGTTCTGAATTGGTCTCTACACAGAAAGATACTACTGTATGGCTGCCTCAAGTTACATCTAGGAGCTGCAGTAGTTTGAGCTGATGCCAGAGCTCACTGCAGGAGGTAAAACTGCAGTTGACTACAGCAAGATAACTGGTAAAGTGCTAGATTAGTTTTAATTGCCACCCAACTGAGCATCTCATTGCTGTTTGGCTGTGCTAGGAGAGATGTGCAAGAGTAGAGGAAATGTGGATGGCTGCTCCTGCATTTATGAAACTTGTAACTGCTTCCAGCATGCTCTGTATGGCTACGCTTGGGAGCTTGAGGATCTTTTGTCTGTTAATAACAGACTACATGTAAGTGCAGTCTCAGATACCTTATTTTTTTCAGATCATAGCTACAGAGAATGTGAGGAAGTGCTCAGTTTAGTGTTGTCATGAAACATTTAAAACAGAGATGCAGGTATGTAACAAGAAATCTGAGTTCTTATAATAAATGTAGAATTAGCATTTCAGTTTTTGCAGTATAGTGCATTTGTGTACTCTGCTGTGGAGTGACTGCAGGGACATACTTATTTTCTGGGGCTGTTACGATAAAATGGAAACTGATGCTATCAGACTTTGTTATTTGCATGTCGTTTGACTCTTCTACGAAGTAGGAAAGAAAAGAATGCTTGTCTAATGATCTTTGGAAGCCTTATATATAAAAGGCTATACCAGGTGAGGCATGCTTCTCCAGGGATCCCACTGTGAGTGAATTGCTTCAGTGTAAGGCCACTGATGCGGGGAGTGGGGATAATACCTTCTGCTAAAATGAACCAGTTCCTACTTATTAAAGAAGCAGTGCAGCAGATCTGCTGCAGTACTGGTAATGCCAGCTCTGAAGGCAGAGTTTAATGCTGTAGTTGAGCCGCTGAAGTAGCAGGGAATTTTGGTGACCTGATGACTAGACTGGTTCTGTGGCCAGTGCCTGTAAGTGATGCTTCATAGCTTTACTGCCTTTGTGGGTGAAGTCTTCACTGAACAGCGTGGTGTATACTGTCGTAAGAACACAGCATGATGCAGAGTCCACAACATACAGCTTGTGTGAGCTTGTGCAGTATGGCACATAGGAACACAATTATTGTGCTAATAAAGTTCTTAAATTGAGGGACTGGGGAATTTCTGTTTTAGAGGAATGATTTTTTCAAAGGTAGACTCCTTCACTGGGCAGAGACATTCTCTAGAGGAACCCTGGTGTTCCAGCTAATTCATGGCTTCCATTTGAAGTCTTCTGCCTGTAGTGCACTAATCACTCTTTGTCTGTATCTTAGCCACATGATAAAACCTCAGATCTGGCTACTTGCCAGTGCTATCTTTGGCTACTGTTGGTTTTTGTTCCTTTGTCTGGAGCAGATTTGTAAATCGGTCTGCTCATGACCAAAAGTGGGTAAGGAACAGATTAACTGCCAGTTAAGGAGAGCTTGCAGTATCTTTTTCTGTTATGTTGTTCCATATTAGTGTTGGAGACATTCTGCCCTATGGTTGCTTAGAAAAGCAGTGTACAGTTGTAAGTTACCAGAAGGATTTAATGGATCTGCCCAAACTACTGGAGAACTTGACTTGAAATGAGACAAAACTCACTTATGCAGGGAGTTTTGATGCCATCTCAGTGTCTGAAGGTTATTAGATTTTGAACATTCATATCCTGTAGTCTGGGCTGCATACAGTG
Organism: Baryphthengus martii; assembly: GCA_013396935.1. NCBI lineage: Eukaryota > Metazoa > Chordata > Aves > Coraciiformes > Momotidae > Baryphthengus > Baryphthengus martii. The sequence continues at coordinate 791,975 of VWZK01022279.1, read as the reverse complement.
AACACTATTCCCCAAACAATCTGTATTTCAGTTCTTTTTGAGGACTAAGGTTACAGTATTTCAAAGTCAACACCTTTGGAGCCCTGAGGTGTTTACTCTGAATTTACTAGTTCACTTGCCACTGGTGTGGGATGCCCCTTGCTTTTGGAGCCATGTATTGGTACAGGAAGGTGAGTTGAATAAAAGGCTGCTATATTAGGCTTGGTAAATGCTGTGGTGTCAAGGCTTTGACTGTCATTCACTGATGGCTCCATGCCACAGAAGTATGAGTTTAAAGACACTCTGGTCACTCCAGGTGTTTAATTAAATTGATGTATGTAGCTTCTATTGTGATCAAGCTTAGGCATGGCCTGAGTAAAGGGTGTTACTGGAAGAACATCTCTAGCATGTGGCAGGCTGGCTGTGTGTGGCTCAGGATAGTAGAGTTTACCTGAGCAAGCTGGGAGCCAAATCCTCAGCCTGTGCTCTGCTAGTTTGATCTGCTTAGTGAGGAGATAGTTTCTCAGCTTTGTGGTCATGTAGGGTGCTAATTCTGTAGGGCAACTTACAGTTAAGGCTGGTCATGATTTCCTGTTCTCCAGGAGTCAGCTGTTACTGTGATGTTAGCGTGCATCAACTACATGACTCCAGTGCTGGATGATCAGTGTACAACCTCAGCTCTCAATGGATCCTAAGCCTTTGATTGCAAGATCACAAATAGTAGTTTTAATGTAAAAACAAAAGACATGGATTTGTGCATAGCAGCCTAAGCAGGTAGACAGCTGCTGATCAGATGCATACGCAGCAGCTACTGTTGCAAAATACTCAAATGAACCCTACGTGCCAAACTCTGCATTTCTTAGATTGAAGGAATAAGTGGATTTGCCAGGGAAGAGTTTAGAACATCTCACCTCAATGTTAATACTTACCAGAATTCAAGGTCAAATAAGCAATGTTCCTGGAAGAAGCTGATAGACCTGTCCCCAGCAAGGACTCTCTGCATCAAGTAGAAGTGCTCAATATATGTGACTGAAATATTCAGGCTTATTACAAACATACCGTGATCTTGTTGGGCTGCAGAGTCCCAATACCAGTGCAAAGCACTACTGGGAGAATTGTTCTAACCTGAGCATGCACAAAGTCAGACTAGCTTTGACACCATGACTCAAATGCTAATTCAATTTCTGCTAATCCTAGCCCAGAAGAGCGACTGCAGAGATCTTGTATAAGGAAGTGACACGTACCAGTGTGTCAGAGTGAATGGCTGGACTTAAGCTGTTAAATCTCTGAACTCTTGTGGCAAGTCAGAGAACACTTCTGCATAGCTAATTCTTTTAAGAGAAATACATCCAAATGTAGGAATATGTGCCATGTGACTGGTGCTGTAAAGAGCTGTTCTTCCCTGTAGCAGAAGCTGGGAAGGCACAATTTATAGAATTCTTGTTGGAAGAGACCTTTGAGATCAGTGAATCCAACTGTTAACCTAGCACTGGCAGGTCACCCCTAAACCATGTCCCAAAGCATGACATCTACACAGCTTTTAAATACCTCCAGGGATGGTGACTTCATTACTACCTTGGGCAACCAGTTCCAGAGCTTGACAACCTTTTCCGTGAAGACATTTTTCCTCGTACCTAACATAAGCTTCCCCTGGGGCAACTTGAGGCTGTTTCTTCTTATCCTGTCATTTGTTCCTTGGGAGAAGATACCAATGCCCACCTCACTCTAACATGCTTTCAGGAAGTTGTAGAGTGAAAAGGCCTCCCCAGAGCCTTCCTGTCTTCAGGCCAAACAACTGTAGGTCCCTCAGCTGCTCCTCGTAAGACTTGTGCTCTAGACCCTTCACCAGCTTTGTTGCCATTCTTTGGACATACTCTAGCACCATAATGTCTGTCTTATAGTGAGGTGCTGAAAGCTGAACCTAGTATTCAAGGTATGGCCTCACCAGTTCCAAGTACCAGGACAATCACTTCCCTGGTCCTGCTGCCCACTCTATTTCTGATACAAGACAGGATGCCATTGGCTGCCTTGGCCACACGACCACACTACTGGCTCATATTCAGGTGACTGTTGACCAGAACCTCCAGGTCCTTTTCCACTAGGTGACTTTCCAGGCACTCTTCCCCAGTCCTGTAGTATTACATGGGGTTTTTGTGATCCAAGTGCAGGACCTGGCACTTATATTCCGCTTCTCAGGAGGTGGAAGAAAATAGAGGCCCTAGCTTCTTGACTTGATTCATTGCAGCTGTCCTGGAAGCTTAACTGTAATTTCTAGACATCTAAGGGTATTTGGTGCTCTTGCCTTAGTGCTGTGTGACTTCAGCTGTGCTATCTGTACTTTGCAATCCATGTGTGCAGGTGTCTAAAGGATCAGTGCCTCCTTCCTCACACCCGTTGTCTGTAATCTAGCCCAGTGCCTGCTCCTTGCTGCCTCTCCCTCAAGGAGACATCTGGTATGGGTGGATAATACACCAAACTAATCTTAAATTGGCTCATGTTCTGGTTGGGAATGGTATTATAAAGCATTCTAGCTACAGAGTAGGCTGGGAGTCTAATGCTACAAATCTCCCTATTAATACATTTGTAGATTGTGTGTTGCTTCAAATACAGTGAAAGAAGAAGAAAATTGCTGTAGTGGAATAGAAAGTTCATGCAGCACTTACTGCTTTTCCAAGCAACAGCAGATTTGATGATGTCTGGACCTGCAAGCCTACTTAATTCTTGGATGCTCCTGGATTTCGTGACTTCCAGAAGTCACCTATGTTACCTGCAAAAGCAATATATAAAGCCCCAGGCTACTTTCAAGTGCAGTTATGCTTGGAAAGACTCAGAGTAATTTCTGGGGAGAAGGATGTAATTATAGCTTCAGAGTATCTCTTCCTAGACTCTTGTTTCATTTGAGTTTAGTTGCCCTTAAGCTAACTGGAACAATCAGTCCTATTCTTCCCCAGTCCATACAAACTAATAACTAATTTTGTTTTGAAACACTGGCCCTTTAATGAAGTCTCAAATATTTTAAAATTGCTGTTCATCCCAGAGTTATAATATGGAGAACGTTTTAAGCACTGAGCAGAACTGGTGGGCATATAATTCTTCTCCCCATATGCCTATTTAGCCCAGAGCTCTGTTGTGTTAGGCTTAGTTCCTCGTTTGCCACTGGGGACTTGAACAAAGGCGTGAGGAGGCCTGCTGAGCTCTCTGCCTTCTGAATGCTAGAGGTGGGAGTTGCTGTTCTGCAGCATTGCCAACTCAAAGCTCTTTACTACTTAAAACCTTTTTAACCTTTTAAATTTTTTTACTGTGATAAATCAACCACAGTAGCTTTTGTATGCTGTATCAGCTGCGAGGATTAATAAAAGAAGCCTTTATACATCTGTTATATTTTCCTATCAGGTAGCAGAGGGACCAGAAGAGATGCAGCTTGATCCCTGAAAGGTGTTCTGCCTTATGGAAGAAGAGAAAATAGTTATTTGGTGGGTGGGGTTCGGGTTATATGTTGGCTATATACACATCAAAATCTTTATCTGCAAGATGAGTAAGGGATTGAAAAATGTGATTTACTTGGCCTCCAGACTTCTCTGGTTTTGCTATTATCTGATGTTGTTAAACCAATAAATGACTACCTTCTCTATTAAATATGAGATTGCCTGTGTGAAAGGCTAGGATCTCACTGGTGTCTTGTTTGTGTTTTTCTTCATGTATACAGCTCAGCTGCCTCCTTTCTCCTCACTTGCTTCCCCATCCTCAGAGATAAATGCCCATGTTGGCTGCTCTAGCAGCTTTTCCAAAGTGTCCTATTTCATATATTTGCTTTCTACATAATGTTACCTGTCATTCCATTATCTACATAATGGCAGCCCGTCTTGCTTCCAACAGAAATTCTGTCTTGTTTACCTCTGACATCATACATGTTTGACAGCTTTGTAGCTTGGCATCTAAACTTTCTGTATTTTCCTGGCCTTCTCACATGACCTTGGTATGTGGATTGTGGATTTGGTACTGGTAATCATCAATATTAATAAGCAGATATTTTCTTTGCCCTTAGACAACTTACTTTCCTCACCTCACCCAGACTTTCTGTCATAATATGTCTTTAGCCAACCATGTCATCTTTCTGGCTCTCATATTACCTTATGTGCTTACTGTTGATATTGCCAATTTGTTGGACAAGAAAATAATGATAACAGGTGCTGATAGGGTTTTGTTGCACTCTCATGTTGCAGGAAGGTGGGGGTTGGGGGTAGGTGTGCTCTGTGGCAGCAGCACCAGCCATACTTCTCTTTCTCCCCCTGTTTTGGAGTGAGCTGTGGAGCTAGAAGGATAAGATTACCACATGTGTAGTGATACTTCCTCAGTACTCTCCCTACTCTTGGGGATTGCCCTCAGGATTAGAAGTTTAACTACTTTCTTCATCTGATAATTTTCCCAATCATCTGTTGAATTGTATCATCCTGCACCTGCGTGTGCCACAGCTTCACAAAATGTGGTGTGCAGAACCCAAATGCAGAACCATTGTCCTCTCTTGGGAGCTACCCATGGCTTCAGTAACACTTTTTCTGGAATTATCTGTTATTAAGATGCTGGGTAAATGATTGCTGTTCCCCTGTCATGCACTTAATAAGCCACAATGTCCTATGTGAGTTTAATTTTCCCATTTTTAGTCCATTTATGCATTTGAACTTTACCCCATCCTATGACAGAGAATTCTAAATTTATATGTTTACTCAGTAATTTCACTTAGTGTCTCCAGTTCTGTTGTTGTAATAACAGAATTGATCATATTTGGTGATCCATTTCCTAGTGCTGCTCTTCATGCCATTCATGACTTTAGGGACCTCTCAAATACCTCTACCTAATCTTTATTTCTCTCCTAGCTAGCTGAAGAGTCTAAAATTTAAGCTTATGTGGAAGCTGTTCTAATCCCAACTGTTCTCATTACTTGCAGAAAGCAATTTTAAGTATAATACCTTCTTTTAACTGACAGGGGACTGACTGATGTTCAAAAAGGAGGCAAACCTTATCTTTTTTTGAAGTGGTGCAGTAAAGTCTCTTGCTTTATTCTTTGTGTCTTTTGTAACAATTCATTATTTTTTGACCTTCTTGATGATGCTGAGTAGTGAGCTGCTGTTTTTCAAGAAATGTCTGAATGATTTTCCCCACCTCCAGGTAGTGATACCTGATTTAGGCTCACTTTGTTTCTTGCAGGCATTTCTTTAGTTGTCATCACCATTGCATCACCTGGTTATTGCTTGTATTGCTACAGTAGTAAGTTGCTCAATTAGAAAAAATGCGGGCTGATTTCTGTTGGGTTTTTTTGGTGTGGTTGATTTATTAGACATTTCTTTCAAGAGCAGTACTAGAGCCTGCTATATCACATTGCTAATGACTTCTTCGAGGTTTTATTTTCCAAGAAAACAGTACATGCAGGCAGGCAATCAGGATATTGCGAGTTGATGAACACCTGAAAAAATATCAGGAATTCAAAAACCTGAATGAAGTGTTGGAATTGTTGCTAGTATTTGTATTTCAGTCTTTTGCTCTAGAAGTGCATTGTAGAACTGTTATCTTTTCAGATAACAAGCAAAGGAGTAGCTGAAGGATTTGTGAAATACTGCTTACACATTTAGTTAGGACTTTTGATAACTATCAGTGCGTACAGCAAGGTGACTATCCTTGGAGTTGTCAACGCAATTAGTTTGAGGACTTTTAATCAAGAATTGACCGTCCTTGAAGAAGCAACATCCTGGAAAACATAAACCAAGTGGATTTAGAGGTTACACTGGCTTTATGTAGTTTTGTGTTGTCAGCTAAACAATAATTAGTGCTATCCTTAAGTGAAATAGTCTCATTATAGTACTAAAAATCATGCCCATAGATCGAAAAGACCCTTGCCCGGGGCATGCTTAGTACTGAAAATATGGACTCGACAGTATTATAATTATATGTAAATTACTGACCAGTAATCCTCAAGAGGGTGGGCTTGGAAGTTACTGACTTTCTAAGTTTTGCATATAAATATAGCACAGAGTCTCATTTGTGCTTGATTTGTGGGAAACCACTGAGCACTCAGACTTGCAGTCCTCTGAAATAAATGAGCAGTGTCTCTCGTGAGCTTGCAAGAATGGGACTTACTGCACACCCAGCCACGGATCTGCTTTTTCGGACAACAGAACTGCTTAGGAGTCTCATTTCTTCCTGATAAACTCTACGCTTTGAAAATTTTCTCCTGTGACACAGAACTGTAAGGTCTTTCTTAGAATCTTGGTGGTACAGTATAATGTGATGGAGTTGTTCCTTCGTAGTCATAGGTGTGGGATTTTGACAACCTTGCCAAGATGGAGATGAGCAATGTTCTCGACTTGGGGTTTGCGCTTATACAGGCCTGTATGGAACGATGTTATACAGGCTGTTCAAAGGCAGTGCCCTAAAGCTTTATCAATGTATCTTTTCTACCTTTGCTGAGAGAATTCTACTGAGCAGCTCTGGAGAATATAATTATTTTTCCACGGCAAGTGTTTAATAATGTTCTCTTTGGACTGCCTAAAAATACACTATCTTACAATTGTGCTTTCTTACTATAAAGCTGTTCTTGTTTTTAAGTTGTGAAAAACTTCTTTTATACTGACAAATACAGTGTGGTGTTTTTTTTTTTTTCTTTTAGAAGGCTTTTTGAAAACGTATAGGCACTTTTTGTGTACTCTGAAAAACAACAATTCTGCAGATAGCCCGTGGCATCGCTTAGAAACAAGCCTGTTAGCAGCTTGTGTTTGGGTACCTCCGCCAGGGGCTCTTGCAAAGCATAATGGCAAACCAGCTGTGAATTCCTCTGCTGTAACCAGAAAAGCTGCGTAGTGCAGGACTTTTTGCCACTACTGAGTCCTTTGAGACATCTTTGGCAGGTCCCTGATTTGGGCAGATTTAGTAAGGCTCTATTGCCCTTAGTGAGTCGGTAATTTAATATAAGTTGAGTGAGAAGTCTTTTAATTCGGATTTCGTATGTTGCATGTTTTTGAGTCACTTCCTATGTCATAATGTTGTAATGCTCATTTGTTTTCTTAATGCTTTGCTATCTTCTTTTGTAATCATAGTGTTAGGTTTAGTGAACAACTTCTTTTGAGATGAGGTCCATGGATTGTTGACGATGTGCTTACGCGCTGTTTAAGTACTTTGGTTAGGTAAATAAAGGATAGATTTATGCTATTTTCAATTTCCTGTTCTTGTCCTTCAGGTGAGTGGAAGCTGGATGTCTTCAATGTGCTATGTGCTTACCTGTTCCTGTAGTACAGACTGTGCCTCCAATAAATGATGACATTTCTGACAAGAATTAAGTGATGCAAAGTTAGGAACCAAGAGCTTGCTGTTGATGTGCATTTAGTGCTTTGTAGGTACTGTGTTTTCAGGAGGCTACAAGGCCTCTTTTCAAAGAAAGAAAATAATGTTGCTCTGGTAAGGCAACTAATAAGCGTAAACTTAGTACCTTTGTGAGACAGCCAGAAAGGTTTTTACCTCGGAACTTATTTATTTTTTTTTTTCTTCCCCACAAAATAGCTTCATTTCAAAAAAACAAGAATGCAAACAGGTAACAAGGCACTGCAATAAACAGTCCATTAAGTTAACAGAACCAACAGCGAGTGCACTGCCAGTATGGAGAGCAAGGTAATCTCCTCAGATGGTTTTGCCACACCTAGCTTCTGGTCCAAAGGTGTATTTGAACTCTGCAGCATTTTCCCTAGTTCACATGGTTGCTGTTTCCTTTCTCCTCTCAGGTTAGCATTTAAGTCTGCCTTTCACCAGGGCTGTGGAAAAACTCTCCTGAGATAAGGCTTTCATTTTCAGTGCTTGTTAATAAAGTTGCTGGGCCATTGAGAAATGTGGCTAGGAGCAGATAAAATTGTCATCTTTGTTCCCTTTATGGAAGAAGAGAAAAATCAGGAAACGTTATCAAAATATTGTTACAATTTTACTTAATGCATATTTGTGTGTATTTTTTTTTAAAATTTAATCCAAGATTATTTTTGAAGCAGGGACTTTAGTAGTATTCGGAAAATAATTTGACTTTTCTGTGGATATGAATATCTAAAGTACGCTGAGTGTAAATTAATTAAGAATATACTTCTTAATTTCACTACATGTGCCAGTCATTGATTTCTTGAACTGATGTCAACAGGTATTTGATTTTGTAATTTCATAGAATCGTAGAATGGTTTAGGTTGGAAGGGACCTCCGAAGGTCATCTAGTCCAATCCCCCTGCAGTGAGCAGGGACATCCTCAACTAGATCAGGTTGCTCAAGAGCTTTGTCAAGCCTCACCTTGAATATCTCCAGGGATGAGGCCTCAACTACCTCCCTGGGCAACCTGTTGCAGTGTTTCACTACCCTCATGGTAAAGAACTTATTCCTAATATCCAATCTAAATCTTCTCTAATTTAAAACCATTGCCCCTCATCCTTTCACTACAGGCCTTTGTGAACAGTCCCTCTCCAGCCTTCCTGTAGGCCCCCTTCAGGAACTGGAAGGTCGCTATTAGGTCACCCCGCAACCTTCTCTTCTCCAGGCTGAACAACCCCAGCTCCCTCAGCCTGTCTTCATAGGAGAGGTGTTCCAACCTGCTGATCATTTTCGTGGCCTTTCTCTGGGCTTGTTCTATCAGGTCCATGTCCTTCTTGTACTGACGGTTTTAAAGCTGGACACAGTACTCCAGGTGAGGTCTGAGCAGAGTAGAGGGGCAGAATCACCTCTCTCGATCTGCTGGCCACACTTCTTTTGATGCAGCTCAGGGTGCGATTGGCCTTCTGGGCTGCAAGTGCACACTGTCTGCTCATGTCCAGCTTCTTGTCCACCAGCACTCCCAAGTCCTTTTCCGCAGGGCTGCTTTCTATCACCTTGTTCCCCGGCCTGTATTGATGATGTGGATTGCTCTGGCCCAGGTGCAGGACCCTGCACTTGGTCTTGTTGAACCTCATGAGGTTTGCCTGGGCCCATCTCTCCAGCTTGTCCAGGTCAAGCTGGACATTTTTCTCTATTATATTTCCTGTGGCGCGATGCAAGGTCTGGTCCATCTGCTTATCCTCTGAATGCACAGGCACAATGCTGACATTAATTTATATTTTACAAATGCAGCAATCTACTGCGGATCTAGAATGTGCACCTTCCATATCTTTACTGCCAGGCTGAAGCCTGTTCTCTAAGACATAAAGATGACAGAGATTACTGTTATGCTATGATTCACAGAAGTTATGAAGTTGCTGGAGTTGGAATTCATGGACTTTAAACACAGTTTTAAAGTTTGACTCTGCTGTCTTTCTTGTGAAAGCAGATTGAATGCCAGGATGCCTTGGAAGCAGCTGCTCGGGCAGAGGGCCTGCCACTGGACACCTCTGTGCATTCCCAGCTGAGAATGCTGGACGAAGAGCATCACAAGGGCAAATACCACCACGGCCTGAATGCGCTGAAACCCATACGGACTACTTCCAAGTAAGTCTTTAGGCTACAAAAGAACTGATACAGCATTTGCTTTTCAAACCAGTCACAAGGCAGGATTGCAGCTGTGGGTCTGCTGAGTGATACTGAAAACATCAGAATTTGTTTAGGGTGTATGACTGGCGTGGGCCGTTTGGTACTCGGAGTACTTTCAGTGAGAGGAGGCTTTGTTTCACTCAGGGATTTACAATTATCTTTCTTTTTTTCATTTGTTCGTGATTTTTTTTTTTTTCTTTCTTTCTTCTAGACACCAGCACCCTGTTGATAATGCTGGGCTTTTCTCCTGCATGACCTTCTCCTGGCTCACTCCTTTGGCTCACAGAGCGTACAAGAAAGGGGAGTTGTTTATGGAAGATGTATGGTCTTTATCAAGGCATGAGTCTTCAGATGTCAATTGTAGAAGGTAGAGACATCTTGTTCTTTATTATTTTCTTGTGTCCTTATATGTTAGTCCACAGGCAATGATATATTACTGTCCTAGAAAAGCAGCACTGATATTTTGTTCCATCATTCTTAGAAGAGTGGAATTTAGTTTTATCCTTCATAGACCACTTCCTTCTGCTGCACTGTTTCTGTAGTCTTGCCGATTTCAGTGAACTTAGAATTCTGATTGTTTCTCCAGGAGTGCTTTGCAGTTGTTTTTCGGTTTTTGGATGTCTTTAAACTGTGGGGTTTTTTGTTTTTTTTTTTTTAAAAATCCCAAAATTCTTTCTCAAGGCTACACTGAAAAAAAGCAAAGTGCTAAAATAATGAAAAGGAATACTGCTAATAGCAAGGTGTTTTGAGTATAGGTCAGATCTTGTGATCAGGCTGACCTTTTATGGCTAATGAAAGATTTTTCTCATGTTTTGACTGCACAGCTTTTAGATGATCAAGGGAAGACTATCACAAGTCAGAATGTTGAGATTGCCCAAGAGACTCCAGACAAAGCAAAATGCATTGTGTTTTTCAGCCCTCTCTTCTGTAGAAGTAATACAATGTGGATGTGTTTCTCTTTGCCGCACAGAATGTACTATGTATTTATTTCTCTTGATATCTAGTAATTTGTGTTGCTGTGAGCTTGGAAGTGCTTGGAATTTTCAGGAAGTATCACCTATGAGATTGTACCCTCTCTCGTAGTGAAAAATTTATAACACGAAGTTTCTGGTTTTATTAGGCTGGAGAGATTGTGGCAGGAAGAACTGAAAGAAAGTGGGCCCGATGATGCTTCTCTCCGGAGGGTTGTGTGGATTTTCTGCCGCACCAGGCTCATCATTTCCATAGTGTGTCTGATGATCACGCAGCTTGCGGGTTTTAGTGGACCAGTAAGTAATATCCATCCTTTTTTTAACAACCCCAGAGAGCTCCATCTCATGGCCGACCGTAAAATCTTAAGTTTTCATTGCAGAATCACTTAAATATTGTGAGTAGCTAGAAATTTTGGGGCAAAATTCCAGATTGAATAATCCAAGATAGGTTTCCTACTGCTGCTGGATCAGTTGCTGAAAACCGGGGCAAGTTCTTGGAGAAGGGAGGGGGAGTTTAGGTGTCTTGGAGGAAATGCACACTTGTTTTTTTCCCTTTGGTTTTGAGTATAGTTTAAAGTTCTTCCTTAACTGGTGTGTGGTCTTTTTGCATAAAATTCTTATGTGCAGGTCTTTTAATTGTTTTCTTTTCCTTTTTGCAATTCTTTAAATTGATCTTGGAAAAAAAATCAGTCTGATAAAATGCTGATCTTCGTTTATTGGCATTAATAGCACAGTCTTCAAGAAATGGAGTGAAGCTATTATTAGAGCACTGCTTCAACTGATGTGAGCAGGTCTCGAAGTCTGTGGGTATAGGCTTTACTGATCCTACAGAGAATGGTCAGAGAGGTTTCATATAGAGTTGTTAGAGTACGTTACTGTCTCTAGGAACTGCTGGTGTTTGTTGCTATGGGTCGTAATGAAGATGATAACATCTGGGACTTGACATTCACACCATATTTGTCACCTGTTTGTTGCACGTGCTGTGCAGATGTACAGTTGAAATTTTGACTAAATTTATTCTCTACACATTTCCCTTGAGGAGTAGGAGCAGTATTACTGCTAGTAGTACACGTTTCAGTGTGCTGGTAAGCTGAAGGTTCATTTCTTGGGTAAGTACACTTGGGTGCACTGTTAGGTGAAATGTCTCTTTAAAATGTTTTCCTGCTTTTAAATGTGTTATCAAAATGATGTTCTGCTTTCTAAGCCTTTTTAAAGTTTGCCTTGTTTCATGTAATATGAATAACAATAAATGTTTCTGTGGTGTTTTTTTTTCTCTGTAAGAATTTATAGTAGCTTATGTTATAAAATATGTGAACATACTTTGGTAATTAACAATACATCATGATTAAGGTTTTAACAGCATTAGCTTTCCCCAAGAAGAGCTTCTGTCATTGTTTCACTACAGGGCTTTAGCAACTGCTTTTATCTTTAGCAAAGAACTTGCAGCAGGGTTGCCCCTGATTTCTGTAGTGTAATTTTTGCAATTTGTCTCAGCCAAACTGCTGAATGAGAGAGAGAGGGAAGGGAAGGAGAAAAAAAGAAAACAACAACTTGACTAGACTGGGGGCTACTGCTGCAACTCATATTTGATTTGAGTAATTTAAGGTTGTCTATAGACATTTGCCCATTTACGGGCAACCTTATTAATTTCTCTGAATAAGGAACAATTCCCTTTTAGTTCCATCATTTGGTGTGAAAAATAAGTGTTTTACCATCCCTCCTCCCTATTTTTAAAAATGGCATGCCTCATAGATATGCCTGTGCTGTCTCCTCAGAAGTATCAGTGCTTTCTTGTGTTGTTACACCCTTTCAGTCACCTGAAGGTGAAAAGGGAGATCAGGAAAAGCACTTGACTTGACCTCATGTATTGATGAAAATTACAAAAAAAGGAGTTAAACGCTACATTAAACTTCCAACAATTTTAATTGAATGTCTATGACCTTCAAATGCCAGCCAGCGGCTGTGGCTTTGCTAATGAGCATTGTGATGGAAAGGAGTTGTTGCAGACTTCCTGTGTGGGTTGGTTTTTTTTCAGTTCAGATAGATCCTTCAAGGGTCTTCCTTTTTTTTTTTTTTTTTTTACTTTGATAAATCCTGCATCTGGCACAGTATCCAAACCTGTAACCTGGTGAGGCAGTTGCATGTGTCAGAATGCCTCCTAATAACCATCAGAATGTGCTAGTACAGGTGAGATACTATTTATCTCCAGTCAGTACTCGCTGCCATTTGATCAGCTACCAAAACTTTCCAGTTTGGGTGGAGGAGCAAAGAAGTTTTTTTTGATTACTGAGCATAATCAGTTTAACTCCAGGTCTGAACAGTGTACATGTCTGCAACTGTTCAGAACTATTCTTCCTGTATGGGAGAAGGGGAAACTTGCTATCTTAGTGGAGAACAGCTTGACAGTTTGGTCAGTTATTGGAGGGGGAGTGGTAAGCTATTGGAGGTAAGTTTCCCAATTTCCCGGTTGGCGCCAGTTGCAGCCTGCCCTGCGTTGTCGCACGCTGGCTGCAGCAGGGATGCCGGCACTGCAGTGGGACCAGTGACAGAAGCTGTTCTTTAGAATTTTCAGGATGGCTGTTTTCTGCGTCAGAATGAGACAGTCCTGCTGGGCAGAGCCAACGCCAAGAGCGAAGGTAAGGTAATGTTTATTCAATGGGAATGCTTAAGACAGCCGAGCAGCTAGTGCCAGCTACTACAGTAATAGTCACAGGAGTTCCCTTTTTCCCAGTTAGCTTGAGTTTTAATTTTTGTACTGTAACTTTCTTGTTTTGTAAATAACTTTATACTGGATTCTTGTCATTAAACTAGTTTGAATTCAAATAGTATGTGTTCAAATGTAAATGTTAATTCTGTGTGACTTTTTTTCCCTTTCCTTTTTCAAAATTCTTTAATCGCTGTTTCCTCTTTTCTTTCTTCCGGGTGAAAAAAAAAAAACAAAAAAAAAAAAGAGGGGGGGCTATAATGTCAGCTGGTCTCTATTTCATCACGGGAGACACTGAAATCTATAAAATAGTGCTGAAAAATTGCACTAAAAAGTTTTGGGAGGAATGAGACCCCAGGAAACATCTGCTATCTTTATACATCCTTTCTTGGAGACTTTCAGCAATGCTGTGATGTGAGAGGAAACGCTTGCAGTCTGCGACCACGCTGAGTTACAGCTCGTGAGGAAAAAGGGGGATTTTCACCCCAATTGCTCAGTGACTCGGTTGCATATGTTGGATTGAATGCTGGAAAAAGAAGTCAGTAATCTCCTTAGTAAATGCAAGCCAACTGTATGCAGTTGTGGTCCAACAGTCGATGTAAAACTAAATCCAAGTAAGGAGAAAGTTGGAATGCAGTAGATCTGAATGTGAGCTCCTCACATTTGTTCAGACATCGGTATGTAAATTTTCTCAGTGGCCATTCTAGAACCTGATGGACATCTGGCTTTAATTCACAACTGTGAAAAACAAAGAGCAAAATAATTTACAGCATGTTTCCTTGGTTCTGACGTGCAGAATTACTTTCCGAGGAAAGATGAATTTGATCTCCTTTTTTTTCCTGTTACTTGATGCTGGGCTATAGCTATCAATACCTTTGCTGAAGTAGTGGGGTTTTGTTTTTTTCTTATTCAAACTATACAGAACTCTTCTTTGCAAAACCTGGTTTAGCCAAGAGGACTTCAACGGACTATGTTGTGAAAGGCTTCTCAAATATTTTCTTTGGTCTCAAATTTTTTTTTTTTGTTGCTTTTTATTGTGGGCAAAGGTAATTCTCTGCTCTGTACTAGCATATCAAAGGCACCAGTATCTCAAAGCATCATTTGTTGAAAAGCTCTCTAGGAAATCTTTTGCTGTCTGTGAAGTCTTACTGTAGGATACTTTTTAAACCAGATTTCCGAATTTGTTCAGCCTCAGAAGCCTCCTCTGTTGGTACCTGGAAGTTTGACTTCTTTTGGACTTCATGAACAAATACTGTTCTGTTTTTGTATCATTATAATTTTGTGTGTAGTTTCAAGTCTAGTTTATGTTAGAGGCTAAGAATGACTGTTAGATATTAGCCCTTTATAATAACCCTGTATGTGCAGATTGTACGTTTTTATACAATGCTCTACCTGTTGTACGGTGTTTTTGAGATGTTACCATTTAAAATGACACTTTATTTCAAATAAAAGCCCGTTGTTTTGCAGTCAGTAGTATTTAATATTGCTGGTGGTTGTGAGTTGTATGATTTTACATTGTGCCGTTGGACCACAAAGAGCTGGAGGTGGGAATTGGTGGTTCTGGGGGCTGTCCTCTTTCTGCAGGTGATGTTTGAAATGTGATTCCTGAGGTAAACTGTTTATGTTTTTTGGGGGAGAGGGTATGGGGAGGGATCGAATGGTTAAATTTTTTTTTTTTGTCTTTTTTTTTCTCCCCTGTCCCCAGTGATTTGTGGTATTGAGTACCTTGTACTTTCTGCTTGTTTTTTTCTTTACTATTAAACTGCTGATGTTTATTTCCAGGAATGTTTTGCAAATGTCCTTCTCACTCTTCCCCTCTACAACTGTAGGTACATTGTTCCTTTTTATCAAATAAGCACGTTTGAAGCAAACCAAAGATAAAATAAAAGAGGTCTTAATGTCACGTAAAGGAATGTTTCTTAATGTGTGCAGATGTATAAGTAGTGACTATATTTTAAAACTCTCCTATATGATAATGCATTGCTTTCAGCTAACTGACAGATTTATGTTAAGTTAGAAGACACAGAGGATTAGAAGCGTGCTGCGAGGAATACGGTTCCAAATTAAACTCTTTACTTACTCAATTTGACTCGGTGCTTGGCTCTCAGCAGGGCTTTGTGTTACAGTACTTCTTGTATTGACACCTTTTACTTCTAGAAAGAAGATGCTTTCTATTTGAAACGGCTCTTTTAAAAGCAAAGTAGCCTACTTATTTCTAACTTAACATAAAGTTGTTGCATGGTCTTCTGGGATGATGGGATGTTCATGCAAGTTTGCATTTCTTCCTGTAGGCATTCGTTGTGAAACATCTTTTGGAGTATACCCAACAGAGTGAATCCAACCTGCAGTACAGCTTGTTTTTAGTTTTTGGCATCTTTATGACGGAAATAGTGCGATCTTGGTCCCTTGCGCTAACCTGGGCTTTGAATTACCGCACGGGGGTTAGACTGCGTGGAGCTATCTTGACAATGGCGTTTAAGAAAATTCTTAAGCTGAAGAACATCAAGGAGAAGTCTCTTGGAGAGGTAAGCTTCAGCATCATTTTGGAAACTGCCGTGTGAAAAGCAACGTGCAGTATATTCCTTTGAGCTATGCCTTAAATCTAAATAATCTCTTATGTGTATTTTTCAGCTCATAAATGTATGTTCCAATGATGGTCAAAGGATGTTTGAAGCTGCAGCAGTTGGCAGTTTGTTGGCTGGGGGCCCTATTGTGGCTATCTTAGGAATGGTTTATAATGTGATTATTCTGGGCCCAACAGGCTTCTTGGGCTCTGCTGTCTTCATTCTTTTCTACCCAGCAATGGTAAGTTGTAAAGAGTTAAGACTTGCTTCATTTTTATTAGGTCACACATGTATAGCTCTGAAGAGAAGGTGTTGAAATGTGCTAGATTTAGTTCATTTATGGTGCTGCGTGTTGTTTAAGGTGTTTCTAAAGATGGTGTATGAAGCAGAAATTAGGAAACAAGAAGCTCAAAATGATAAAATTAGAAAATGGAAATAGGAAAACTAATAGATCTGACTGAAACAAATATGTTTAACAGAGTTAAACTGCAGAATGCTCAGGTGCTTGTGGTCAAGATTGGGAAGACAAGGCCTCCAGCTTATATACAGGAGCTCTGTGTTGTATGAGCACATTTCTCTTAATTTCAACAAAGGAGGTTGAAAAGCATTGCATCTGGTAATGGGTGTTCTTGGTTTGTTGCTCCTGTCTCTACTTCTGCTGAGCTGTGAAATAGGCTAGTTCAAGCCAAAATCTTGGCTCTAAAATGCCCTGTAAAGCTGCTGAAGATATGTCACTGTTTTCATAATTCAAATTTGAAAATGCATGGAGGCTAAATACTGTGACCTCCACTGTAGTCCAATTTATCTGGCCAACAGTAAGGATTAAAATAATGGGAATGACATTTTAAAAAGGAGAATGAGGAGTGGATTTGGATCACCTTTTCCAGTTCTTTTCAGCAGTCCTTCTCTATTGCTGAGGACTCCGAAAGAGATTGCAGGAGTATGAGGAAGGACAAGGAGGTGAAAACTTCCTATAGTGTGTCGGCTTTCAATTTCAGACCAGGAATGTAATGAATGTAGGAGAAGCAGACATGTAGAAACACGTGGACATCAGTATATTTTTAGATTGGTTTAGTAAAAAATGTTAAAACTGTTTTTCCAGCTCTATAGCACTGGCATATGGTAGAAATGAATCAGAGTGTGCAAAGTCTATCTCTCGCTTTTGCCTTATGGGACCAGGTTAAAAGGGTGGCTAAAATGAGTCCTGCTCTTTGTCTGCCATGAGGGTCAAATGGGTGTGTCTTTAGGTTAGTGTGTTTGTATTCTTTGTGCTTCAGAAACTGTAACAAATCTGGTACTATTCAGTGTTGGTAAAAGCACACACTTTTATTTTCATAAGTTTTATTATTGTTGGAACTTGTGTTGTGAGTTTAGTGCTCAGTGCAGATCGGATGGGAAGATATAAATAGAATTGCCAGCCAGACTTTTATGTCAGAATAACAGTCATCTTGCCCCGTCTCTGAATCCCTTTTTCAGATTCAGAATTAACTTTCTCTGGTAATTAGGAGATGTTGAATGTACTTGCTCTTTTTGAGTTGCCATTAATGTTCTGTCATGTTGCCTTTTGTTTCAGATGTTTGTATCACGCCTCACAGCTTATTTCAGAAGAAAATGTGTATCGACGACGGATGAGCGTGTACAAAAGATGAATGAAGTTCTTAATTACATCAAGTTCATTAAAATGTATGCCTGGGTCAAACCATTTTCTCAGAACGTTCAAAGTGAGTTCACACAATCTGTAAATGTTTCTTTTTATGCAGATGCCCCATTTCTTAGTAGCCTGGTGCATCCTCCTAGCTTAGTACCGCAGATATTGATGTGGGTGCAGTGTAATGACACTTTCACCTTTCAGCCTTTCTATTTGTGATGCACGATGGCCTGAACAAACAGACCTGCTTCTAAAGTTTCACCTTCTAGCATTATGATGTTCGTGGCTTGGCACTAATCTTAAACAATGGGACGAAATTCTGAAATTTATCGCTTAATAAATGTGCTGGCTGCTCCATTTTAAAATAAAGTAAAAAGACCTCTATTCTTATGGAGATTTACAGACCACTATAATTTGCTTCTCTAACTGTGGTCTTTATGAGAAGATACGTGACATGATAAATGCTAAAGCATAGAGTTAGGTATCTCTTGCTCAAGTGTTTACAGTGCTATGGTATCTGTCCTGTGTGTACCCCTGGAATTGTATGTCAAATGTGGTGCCCTTATTTACATTTCCAGAAATCCGTGAGGAAGAACGTAAAATCTTGGAGCGTGCAGGCTACTTCCAGAGCATCACTGTGGGTGTGGCTCCCATAGTTGTAGTCATTGCCAGCGTGGTGACCTTTTCTGTCCATATGATCCTTGGCTACGATCTTACAGCAGCTCAGGTAACTGCCTGCAGTGTTGAAAATACTCTTCACAATGCTACTACAGTAGCTTTTCTGCCAAGCCATTTCTCTGTGTCATAGTATTTGCTCTGTGGCCACGCCTGTGCGGCCAGGCTGCAGCCTGTCTCACAAAAGAGAACATCTTGGGGGGATGCGTGTGTGTTTGTGTGTGACAGCAACAGATCTAGTCTTACATTTTGCACAAAAATCTCTCAGTTGCTGTTTCAGTCCTGACCTCGCCCAGAATAGATTTTGAGCTGAATGTAACCGAGCGCTCCTGGTTGCTATGCAAGTATTGGGATTACTGGATGTTTTTTGTCTTATGGTGTGCTTGGATGCAAACAGCACAGCTGTCTTATGACAGCATTTGAACTTGGGTCTTCACAAGTAATAGGGTAATGTGGAATTTGCTAGTTGCTGCTTTCGGTGGGCCTGCAAACACTGGAGATGTCTGTTTGCTCTGTTAGAAAGCACTGGAGAAAGAGCTGAGTACATCTGCTGTTTGAGAATATATTAAATGGTTGTTATTGGGCTGTAGGTCTTTCCTGTGGTTTTGAATTGCTGTGACATTTCAGCTTTTAGAAGGTTGGAGTTGTTAGTATATCGCTCCAAATGTGATTCTTTCTTTCTTATTTTTAGGCATTCACAGTGGTCACTGTCTTTAATTCAATGACTTTTGCTCTAAAAGTAACACCTTTCTCAGTGAAGTCTCTATCTGAGGCATCTGTTTCTGTTGACAGATTTAAGGTAAGCAGTCGTTTCAGTCTTGAAGATGTAACTGTAGGTGTGGAGAGTTGCATGTGTATGATAGATACTAAGGGAACACCTAGAAGGTGATGTTGTTTTAATGACTGAGGAGTTCCTTTTCTTTACACTGAGCACTCCAGATTATTGGATTCTGCAAATAAGATACAGATCTAATGGAGCAATATTAGAAGTTTAAGATAATACTAGTGTGCGAAGCAAAATATTCTTATTTAACAACTTCAGGATTTTGATGTTGGCCACTGTAAGAGGTAGAATACAAGATTAGATGGCTCACGGTGTAACAATTCTTAAACTCCCTTTTAAGACCATCTGCATGAAAAGACAGTGCAACATGCCTGCAATAAAATTTCATGTTTTGATAATGAAACCTGTCTTGGAAATGCTGTGTATTATGGAGGCAGCTTTGCACAAACGAGTAGTGTTTTATTTGTAGTCATGAAAAACTGAAGGTTTGTATTTCTTGACCAGATTAAGTGGTTGAACGCTATATGAGTGAAATGCAGTTTTGATCTGACAAAACAGAATCTACAGCAGAAAATTAAAACCCTTCTAAAGAGACAATCCTATCTCATCCTTCAATCCCTATGAAATGAATACACTGTGTGTACTTGAGTATGAACTCAGAGGGCAGGCCTCTTATTTTGTCTTCTCTCTCAAAGACAATAGTGCACTGCACATTGCAGAAATGACCAGTTAGGATTCCACAAGCATTGGCAGATGTTTGGATCCTGCATAATGCGTTCATGAAGCATCTGTGTGTGAGAAGAATGGGGCCTGCAGAATGGTTTTGAGATCCTGTTGCTTTTAAGCATTTTTGTTTCATTGCCTGAGTCTCCCTAAATCAGGCTATCATAAATCCAAATGCACTGAAGGGATTTTGGGGCAGGTGAGAGAGAAGGGCAAGAGAAATTGTGGTATCTCCCAGTTTGACTGTAAACAGTGTAATCTCTTGTAAGGAGTGTAGCACAAGGTGGGGATACTCCAACATGATAGTAAAAATGTAACTTGACTTCTTGTCTCTTTAAATGAGTACGGGCTTTCTTAGCAATGTGTGATTCAGGCATAGCAATTCCAAGAGTAAATAAGGTTGAGAACTGAGAAGTCTTAAATCACAAAAGGCCTCTTAGTTCACAACATAAATTATGTAAGTGGAAAACATTTTATCTTGTAATTAAACTGTGTGGGGAAATCTGTTCCTAATGTGTTCATTTTAAATACTGATGGATGTGGTGGAAAACATGATACAATGGACTTAATGGCTTACTACTTAGCATCAAGCAACCCAAGTTAGGTCAACTAAATTTGTGTGCGATGACTTTCCCAGCAGAAAAGTTGAATGGTAAAGGCTGAAGTTAAAAATCATTCCATAACGAGTTGGTGTGCAGGACAAGTCAGTCACTTTCCCTCAAAGTGACCTCTCCCCTCCAACTCCTGTGTTCTACTCGTGTGTTTTCAATTGGGAAGTAGCAGAGCTGCTAGCTGCTGCAAGCAGTGCTAAAAGAATAAGCCCCTTTCATACAGCATCCCGTGTGTTGCAGTTCTGTAGAGGTCTTAGTGTATCTAAGTGCTTCCACCACATCCAGGAATGCCCCGGCCACTTAGCAGGCCTGGAGTTAGTTTACACTAATGAGCTACCTTTTGCTCTTCAGCTTCCTCCTGCTATATAGCCTGGTGTGTTTTGCTGCGTGAGTGTGCCATAGGCTTGTCTCCCAGTCTTGATCAGGTGTCTCATCTTTACACCTCTCTCACAACTCCTATCAGAGTTTATTTCTAATGGAAGAGGTTCATATGATAAAGAAAAAACCAGCCAATCCTCAAACTGCGATAGAGGTGAAAAATGCTACCTTGGCTTGGGACTTCTCCCACGCCAGCGTCCAGAGCTCACCAAAGTTGACCCCCAAAGCGAAAAAAGACAAGAAAATCAACAAAGGCAAGAAAGAAAAAATGAAGCTACAGGCTGAGGGACAGCAAGCTGTGCTGGCAGAGCAGAAGGGCCATCTCCTAGTCGACAGTGATGACCATCCTAGCCCTGAAGAGGAGAACAAAATCATCCACTTGGTTAACCTTCGGCTTCAGAGGACTCTCTACAACATTGACTTGGAGATAGAAAAGGTAAGAGAAGAAAGGAGGAAATCCGAGTTTTCAAAAGGCCTCATTTTCAGCTGTCCCTTGTATTTTTGCATGAAATGGAGCATATGCTTTTGTGCACTCCTGGAATATCCATGGCAACTGCAAGATTCAGGATGCAGTGCCTGATCTCGATATAAACAGCTGGGCTGTTTTAGCAAACTAGATCTTTGCTGTAAAGCAGCTGCAGGCTGTGTAGGTTTCACATTGAACTGAAAGCTGTGCTGTTTGTAGCTCTCAGTACAGCATAACAGCCATAGAGCTTAAAGAATCAGCAGGGCAACAGTGGTGTCTGTGGGGTGTTGGTGGAGGGTGTATTCCTGCAGCCGTTTGATACTTTTGCCGGGTTTCAGCTGTATTCTGGGTGGACGTTTTAGGTAATTAGGTGTTCTAATGGAGTGTAGCAGTGCTGAGCATTGAAGAACGTGCAGTGTTCTTCTTTGAGAATTTTTGTACAGGAGAAGGACATGGAGATGTTCAGGAATTTAGAATCAGTTGAGGCCCTCATTTCAAGAGGGTAAAAGCATGTAAAACGTCGAAGAAGAAGTATTGATCTCAATACATGACGTTACAAATACAGATTTGCCATATTCTAATGAATGTTGTATTAATAGAATCTATGCATTTATCAAGGTACTTATAGTTAAATTGTCTTCTGTAGTCATATAAGTAGGGGAATAATTTAAACTGTTTTAAACTATAAACACCCTCTGTATTGTAAACTTTTGAGAAGAATTCATATAGTTTAAAAAATAGCTATGAAAAAGGAGTACACAGTTACTTGAAAATGTAAAGGCTAGTTTTTTTCTCTTTTTTTGTTTTACAAGTGGCTATATATCCTTTTTGTCCACTTGACTTTTTTTTTTTACAGAAGGAACAAATACTTTTGATAAATTCATTGTTTAATGTGGATATCAACCCACCCATTTAATTGCAGAGAAATGCTTCAAGGTGGCTGGATTCTAGTCTTTTCTTGATATGTGTTCCTTAGCAAATTGCATCTCATGGGCAAGGAGTTTTAGAGGCCCCGTTTGTCCTAAATTCTACTTTCCTTTCAGTCTTTCCCTCTTTATGTCTTCCCATACCACTCTCAAAGGCATCTTGATTCCTTCTGTACAGGCAACCCTTGGTGCTTTTGGCTAAGTGTAACATTCTCTGTGCCTGTATCAGGCCCTCTCAAAGGGAAGCTGATCTTAAAATATGTTAATTTTCACCTGTAGACTTGATTCAGTTTTAGTTCACTATGGTATAGTATTTGAGAGTTAAAATACTGACTGTCTTGCTGTTTTGTCTGTTCTGTCCTTTCTTAGCTGTCATTAATGTCCAGCTGTTCCCTTGGAGGTACTAAAGGTAGTCCAAATTATGAAAGGGCTGGAGAATGTGAGAAATAAATACCATAACTTTTTCTTTTCCTTGTCTAGGGAAAACTCGTTGGAATTTGTGGCAGTGTGGGGAGTGGAAAAACTTCACTTATCTCAGCAATTTTAGGACAGGTGAGAAATTTTGTTTTGACTACTTCTGCTTTTCTCTCTATCTCCTCTATTACTTGTCCTCTGAAGAAGAAAGTCTGTTCTAAAGATGGAATAGCATAATTTCACAGTTTATCTCTAATTTCAGATGACCCTATTGGAGGGTAGCATTGCGATAAGTGGAACATTTGCATACGTGGCCCAGCAGGCCTGGATTCTCAATGCTACACTTCGGGACAACATTCTTTTTGGCAAGGAATATGATGAAGAAAGGTTTGTCAGAACTGTTTGCTGTTTTTCGTGAAAGCTTAGTAATTCTCGGGCCAAGCATGGGGAAATTTAGCGCAAAGGACACTGCGGTTAAAGCCTATGTATCTTTTTAGAGTTTGTCTTTTAAGACTCCTCTAAGTCTCACTTAAGAGCCTGCCTCTCTTGCATGTGGTCGCTGTGGGTGATGCCTGTCCATATGTCTGTCGCTGTTGATCTGCAGTGAGGGCTGTGCCTTGTGCCGAGGTACTGTCTGATGCTGGTTTTAGCAGCTGCTATGGAGCAGCACTGAAGTGACACTTGTTCATGCTGTCCTGGCCTTGCCCTCTCTAAACCAAACAACTGCTGTTTGCAATGTCCTGGCACCTTCCATGGCCCTCCCACAGAGGGGTCCCTTCCCTGTGGCCTGCAATACCTATCTCTGGGAAGAAGTTGCCTCCTTACTTTCACTGTACTTCAGAAGTAGGAGATTAATTATTATTTTCAGTTTCCTCCTGGGAATCCAAGGCATATCATTTGGTTTTGGCTACTGGAATGTCTGCTATTCATGTGGAAAGTGAGATAATGCTGTACTAGCCAGACACTTAGGGGGGGAAAAAAACCCACCAAGAAGTGTTCTTACTACATTTCTATTTGTTCTTCAGATACAATACGGTGTTGAACGGTTGCTGTCTTAGGCCTGACCTCGCCATCCTTCCAAATGGGGACCTGACAGAGGTATAACTTCTTTCTTACAGTAAACTGATTAGTAGATGGAGAAAAGTAGAGTTTTGGCTTGGTAGATGAGACTGGAGTGAGGGGATGGTCAGTCTGGTGTACAGCCAAGCTGTTCAGTGCACCTTCTGGAGCAGAGCTTATCAATGTAGGCCCTGGGCTACTGAGAGTTGTGCCATGTTTTAACTCAGATATTAACAGTTTGGAAGTGTTTTATTGTGTTGTAAATTTAGCTGCTTTAACAGGATCTATTTGAATTTCATTTAAAATAGCTAAGCTAAAAGCATGGCTGCGTTAATACAAAAAAAGTAAAATAAGCAAAAAAAAAATATTGCCACATTTCAAGCATGTTAATCTTGAATTTGGATGTATAACACACTTCACAAAGTGGACACCTAAACTAGAATATATATATCTTAAAACAATATATAGTATTATGGAGGGGTATATGTGTATATACATAAATAAAAATATTATGATCTCCTTTATTTTGGCCACCTCTTGAGCTCTGAGTATCTGTGTTGCCTGGTGCTGTAGTAATAAAATAACAAGGGTGTGAAATAACGGGTGTGTGCCTGTACAGATTGGTGAACGAGGGGCTAACCTGAGTGGAGGACAGCGTCAGAGAATCAGCCTGGCTCGAGCCCTGTACAGTGACAGGAGCATTTACATCCTTGATGATCCACTTAGTGCCTTAGATGCTCATGTTGGAAATCACATTTTTAACAGTGCAATAAGGAAGCACCTGAAGTCAAAGACTGTCCTTTTTGTCACTCATCAGCTTCAGGTACTACATAGAATCATGCTTTCTT
The DNA here is from genome assembly GCA_013396935.1 of Baryphthengus martii. NCBI lineage: Eukaryota > Metazoa > Chordata > Aves > Coraciiformes > Momotidae > Baryphthengus > Baryphthengus martii. The sequence goes on along the minus strand of VWZK01022279.1, from coordinate 767,709 downwards.
TCTTGGACTTCCTTGAAATATTGGAAATTTCTACCCCCTGGCCTGTTACAGCACAGCCTGTCTGTCTGGAAGATGCGTGGTTTATGTTTACAAGCTAGATTTGCAAATATGCACTGAGCACTACCTAATTCTTCATTTGATACCAGTGCTGCTTCATGTCTGATCTGGACTGGCGACACTTGTCTAAAGAAAATTTGCCAGAGAAATAAATGAGTTCTTCAAAAACACTTTTATTAGCTTTGCCTCAAGTTATCAAATTACAGCAGAAAGACTTAAATTTGGTGTCAGAAAATCAGAATGGGTGTATTCTGAGATTGTTTTGCTGTCTTCTGTGCATAGAGTTATTAATACGTAGTATATCAGTATTTGCAGTGTTTAAGTATCCTAAATTGTGTATTCCATAACAGATTGCTTTTGATAGAACGTAAAAACTTTTTGAGTTCAGTGCATGGTGCTGTAGTCAATACAGGACCTTTAAAAACCATCTGTCTGTTACCTCAGACGAGGTGTGTTGTGTGCAAATGTCCACAAATTACTGAAAAGGTTGGTGTGGGAGCGTGTCTGATTATCAAGCATAATGATAAATACTTGCTCTCACTGCCATTTTCTCCAGTATCTTGTTGACTGTGATGAAGTGATCTTCATGAAAGAAGGCTGCATTACTGAGCGAGGAAGTCATGAGGAACTGATGAATTTAAATGGGGACTATGCAACTATTTTTAATAACCTACAGCTGGGAGAAACACCACATATTGAGGTACTTGTTTGTTTATTTTAAAGAGCTCTGAATGATGACTTTTCTTGTGAGATGAACCAAACGACATAGTTGGAGGACTGGAAAATGGCTTCACATGTTCATGTGTTGATCTGAGCAGTAGATTTCCTGCAGAATAATTTGTGCTTTGTGAACACTTTATATTTGCAGTCACAGTTTGTTTTTAGGGAATGTATAGTAGAGAGAACTTTGCCAATGAGTTCATGAGCTGACCATGAAAGTAATGTGTCTTCTCCTCTGGTGATGCTCAGAGCGGGAAGCTTGTTGTGTCTCTTATTGTACCCCTCACTTCTTAATTTGCCTTGTTACTACTTTATCACGTAAGATGTGACTGAGGCACAGGAAAAGTTGACAAAAAAACTTGACAAAGGTTAGATGTGACAGGTTGTTTTTTTTTTTTTAAATGTAACTGAAAATGCTTTGTTTTGAGGGGGGTTTGAATGGAAAAAAAAGTTGCTTGATATACTGCTTTTGTTATGAAACAGTGGCTGTAAATGCAAACTTGGATTTGTGCACTAATATTTTAGTAGGTGGAAAAAAATGTAAATCTGGAAGATAGCAAGAACCATTCAGTAGGATATGCATTTAAATTTCCAGCAGTTTAATTTTTCCTACCTTTTTCCTCTTTGTTTCCTGAAGTTATTCTTTGGAGTAAGCAACTTTGCTGCTTTTTATTTGGTGATGACTTACTTTTCTAAGTGTTGTGTGCATTTTCTGTTAGTAAAAAGCACCTTAGCAGTCTATTTTTTTGATATGAGAGACTCCTTATTCACAAGTGGCAGACATTGGAAAAAAAAGTTTCTGTGAAGGTAGCATTGTGGTAAATATACAGATATAAAAGGTACTTGGTGAAATTTTCTTCTGGGAGATGTTAGTGAAGGAAGGAAAAGAATATAATGCGTATCTTTTCTGTGACATGAAGGTTATAGTTCTGCCATTTTAAGATTAACGTGATGACAGGTACCATGAGATTCTGCAGTCTGCATGCTTGGCTGACCTTCCCTGTCTCTATAAACATTAGCTCATGGAAGGAGCATTAGTTTGCATTCCTGATAGGATAAGAAGAAATGGAAGACAAAATTGGATTCTCTGTGATTTAACATGTGTGAGATGTCTCCTCATGTAAAGTGTGTGAAGAGGACCCTGCAGATGCTGTGTAGGGGGTTTCAGTTAATGTAGGCTGTCTCTGAACGAGTAGTAACTGCCATTTGTGGGAAGATGGCTGGGTTTAGAACAGTAATTGTGTGCACAATTTAGTGTTTGGACGTTTGATTTCTGGAAGATCAAGTTAACCTGACTTTGTCCTTAGAGACATTTCATGTGAGCCTTCCTGAGTGAAGTACTAGGGTGTTTGAGGAAAAAAGCCTCTTTAAAATTAACTCACAATTTTATTACAAGGGACAGAGGAGTTGTATCTTTCAGTAATAGTGATGTCATTCCTCTACCACCTACGCACACTGATTCTGGAAATTAATTGTGTGCACTACCAGTATGGATTAGTAGCAGTTCAGATTATTAGAGGAGGAGAATTTAATCCTCCAGGGCTGGCAGTCATCCGTAACAACAGCAAAGTTAATATCCTCTTTGATATGAATGTTAAGCTATTGAAAGCCCTTGTCCTTAGGAGGCAGCTGATAAAAATTTGGAGTTCAGATATGAAACTGTCAAAGCAAACAACTCCGTTATGTTTAGTGTCATTGTTTTCCTACAGATTAATATAAAGAAGAACACAAACAGTTCACTGAAAAGACCCCAGGATAAAAGTACCAAAACAGGGTCTGTGAAGAAGGAGAAAGTTGTAAAGAAGGAAGAGGGTAACTATGTCATCAGATTCCTGGCTGTAATTATTTTGTACACCAATAAGCTCAAAACATTTGGTTTCAAAGTGTGTGAATGTACCTCTCAGGTATTGAATGTACCTCTCAAGTCCTGGTCACTCAGCATGGTTGACAGGACACAGGCAGTGGGCAAAGAACATTGACTAATTCGTTAAATATGGATGCCTGCATAATGTTTTTAAGTTCAGTAAGGCTGCTGGTGATCAGATGCCATTGGCACCAAGATGCTTGTAGAACCCTATCTCCCATACCATCTCTCCCTCCTATAATGAGGGCAATGTGTATAGCCTGGTACTTGCAGAGTCCTAGGCAGGACATGGCACTTAGGTATGAAGAATTGGAAGATTCAACCTCTGTCTTGTGGTATTCTCAGTTTAATGTTAACTTTGAACTTCATCAGAGTTAAAAGAGCTATAATGAGGATGATACCAGCGTAGTAGTTAAGCCTGTGCTGATCATGCTTTTTCAGACCAAACGTGACGTGAATGATTCTGCAGAGGAAATGTAACTTTCTGAAAAGCTGTTTCAACCATTGAGTTCTGTGTATTAAGTAATGTCTGTTTCTGAAAGTACTCTGTACCATTTGAAAGTGGTTGTAGTTTCACATATGTTCACAGACTTCCATAAGTTTAATGGAAGAGCTTTTTTTTCCTCCCTTCCTCTTTTTTTTTTTTTTTTGTTTCACAGGCCAGCTGGTCCAGTTGGAAGAGAAAGGCAAGGGCTCTGTCCCTTGGTCTGTTTATGGTATCTACATCCAGGCAGCTGGAGGGCCCTTCGCATTCCTCATCATCATGGCACTGTTTGTGCTGAATGTGGGCAGTACAGCTTTTAGCAACTGGTGGCTGAGTTTCTGGATCAAGCAAGGCAGTGGAGTAAGATAAATAGCTCTTGTGTCTAACAAGCAGGGGGAATTGCTCTCCTAGACTAATCCCAAGCAGTCCTATGAGACCAAATGGTGCTTCCTAATTTAAGCAAGTTGTAAGGCTTCCCAGGAGGCGATCTCACTAGAGAGCTCATCTCCAAGAATAAGAAAACACCACTAATTATAAAGATGTAATAGCTCGTGTGATTTTTTTATACTGCCCACTTGTCTTGGTTAGTCTAAGAAAAGGAAGTGAAAATGTGAAAGGTGCCAACAATCTTCAAGAGGAATTACTCTTTAAGTGCTGATTTTTGTTTGTATGTGACCTTACATCTAACAGGATAATCTTGTTTAAGTATATGTCAAATGACTTTTTGGTGTGGTTTTGAAGATTGTGATGATCTAGGATGGTTTGGGACTTTCCACTCTAGGAGCTTTGATGGCAAGTCTTACGTTTAACGATTCAAATATAACTGCAAGATTTTATTTATTTTATTTTTTTTTGCATGGGTAGAGCAAAATACTATCCTTGGAGAAGAAATAGTGAAGTCCAGATGGCCAGCACTATTAAAATAAGCAACGAGATCCTTAAACATACTAAAAGATTTAAAAAAAACAAACAAAAGAGATAATAAGAATTTACTGGATACTGGCAGAAAATAACAACTGTATTTGATAAGACAACTGAGTACAACCTTTCCAAGGTGGATATTGCTGTGTGACAGGAGTGATGCAAGCAGCTAGTGGTGTTCAGAACAACACAAGAAATAAGCATGAATTGAGAGATTAGGAATCAAATGAAGTAGGTGTTGTGGTATTATTTTTGAAGATATTGTAGAAAAAGGTCAAGATAAGTCAGGCATCTCTGTTAGGGGAACTTTCTGAAGTATTCAGTGGTCACTGAAGTACTTTGTTTAAAGAAGAAATATCAAATATGGTGGGAGCGGAGAGAGGACTGTTAAATTCTACTACATGTAATGTGTACATGATTAATCCTTTTCTTAACTAACCACTGAAACCTTGAATTTTCTGCAGAACACCTCTGTGACATTGGGAAACGATACTGTCATAAGCAACAGTATGAAAGATAACCCTCACATGCATTACTATGCTGGCATCTATGCACTGTCTATGGCAGTTATGTTGATCCTGAAAGCTGTTCGTGGCGTTGTCTTTGTAAAGGTATGTGCCAATGCTGCTGGTTTTCTTATTCTCCCACCACCCCATACCTCCTTCTGCATGTTGCTGCCATCATGGTTCTTTTGGTCACCTCTTAAGAGGGATTTTGAATGAGAGGAAGCCAGGTCATGGATTGTGAGGTTTCCCTAAGTCATCTCTCAGGGCTGCATCATGCTTTCCATTAAACTTCTACCTAAATTAATAGCTTCCTTCGACTGGTGGTGAGCACAGAATGCAAGAAAAAAAATCTTGTAGTCGGAGAGAGAAAATGAGCAGAATATTTTGGTCCCTGAGGGAGGGGCAGTGACAGCAAGGCAAACATCCCTTCATAACTCTGCAATGTTTTCTTCATTGTCAGGGAACTCTCAGAGCGTCCTCGAGGCTCCACGATGAGCTCTTCCGGCGGATTCTTCGTAGCCCCATGAAGTTTTTTGACACTACACCCACTGGACGGATTCTCAACAGGTTTTCCAAAGACATGGATGAAGGTATCTCACTGTATGCACTGTAAATCCCACATAGTAAGGAGATGCCTCCTTAATACTCTCTGGTCTTTTGCTGTTGGGATCATTGTACCCTGTATCTGTTGCCAAATGTGTACTCGTAATAGGAAAAGCAGGAATTGGAACGTACGTGATTATAATTTTAGAAGGCAGCTGGTACCTCAGGTCTGTCTCCTTACTTATAAGGAATAAAATGTGCCTATGTACTTACAGACTGCACATGGGCTCTTAGCAGAGTCTATGCAGTTAATGCAGGAGGAACCTGGAGTTTCAGGGTGAAGCTGATGTGCAGCAAAACTGGCAATTAAGTCAGAGTTGCATCAGTGCTGTTTCTGCAAATGGTAATAATTGGAAAGATTACTAGTGTCTTGGAAGATAAAAGCACCCCTAATGAAAACGTACAATTTAAATTTGAATAAACCATGAGAAATCATGGTTCTTGTCGATGATGATGTACAGCTGGACTGAATTGCTTTATATAGGTCGTTTTAGCTTTCTGTACTCAACATCTTCCTCTTTTCCTTTCATCTTTTCCAGTTGATGTTCGTTTGCCATTTCAAGCGGAAATGTTCATCCAGAATGTCATCCTTGTGTTCTTCTGTGTGGGGGTGATTTCTGGGGTTTTCCCCTGGTTCCTGGTGGCAGTGGGGCCCCTCATTGTGCTGTTCACAGTTCTACATGTGGTGTCTAGGTAAGTGCATCAGCTGCTTTGACTGGAGGTAGAGATTCTCAGACCTTTTACTAAGGACATAGGGTTCTTCAAGTATATATGCACCAGTGTAGTGGTTGGCATATGGTAGTTCTACATGTCACTTAAAAGTGCTTCTTTCCTTCCAGAGTCTTTATTCGAGAGCTCAAGCGTCTGGACAACATCACACAGTCTCCATTCCTGTCTCATATTACATCTAGCATCCAAGGTCTCTCCACAATCCATGCCTACAACAAAGGACAGGAATTTCTGCACAGGTCAGTCTAGATACTCATCTGAGAGTAGTGGAGCACAAAGCAAGGTGCAACAGGTACAGATTCATTAATATGTAGCTGATGGCTTGCATCGGTTCTAAGAGTGAAAATTAATTTTTGGGGGGAAGAAATGAGGGAGAACAAAAGGAGAAGAGTATGGAAAACTCCCCAGCAGCCAACTGGGAAGAACGGTGGTGGGGTCCCAGGTGAATACCCTCCTCTGGAGTTCACTGCAGTGCAGCAGGTCACAGTGTAACAGTGGGGACAACTTCTTGTCCATACTTCTCCCTAGTAGTGTATAGTTTTCATTGGGTCCTGCTCATGCTTCCTCCTTGTGATAGTATTAGCACTGGTTAGAGCATGCTAACAAAACCTCAGTGTGCTTTTTGATGAGCTGTTAGTCTCTGCACATGTATGATTGGATAACATTTATCAAGTACTTAAGTGGTTGTTAGCCACCTTGTGCACTGTGGTTGGTTTTCACTAGTATAAACTAAAACCTGCAAAATAAATGTTAGTGAGGGGAAAGTGAAACATTTCTCACGTGAGTCGTAGTTGCTTCGTGTGAGAACCTGCCATAACAACATCAGGGTTTTGCAAGTGCAAGCTCCTGAGACCAACAGCACAGGAGTAGAGAGAAAATTGCCACAGAAGCTCTGAAAAGACACTGCTACAGCAGCTGAGATGAAAGTTTGCAGAGGTGAAAGCGGCAGTCCTTTAGCATTGCTGGGGCTAGAGCAGTAAGGCACTACGTGTGCTGTGCAGCAGCGATTGGTGTAAAACTGAGTGGGGTGATCAGAAAATCTAGTTAGTAAGGCTTTGCGAATCTCTCAGATGTCTCCCCTTCAATATATTTTCTCAGCTCCACAGTATCGGGTAAATTTAGTGGTTATTATTTTATTGGTGTCACATATCCTATCAAAACTTACTGTAACTTTACTTTTACACTTGTGCATAAAATAATGCTCGTCTGTGCGTATTCTGAAGCACTGCTGCTGTTACCTGTGCAGTAATTTGTAGCCATTGAGCATTCTCTGGAAGGTCTTGCATGGGTGAAGTTGTGGTATGTGTGTAGTGTCCTGAATTTTGATTCACACCGGTATTGTTGTATACAGAAACTTGGCAGTTTGACTTACAAGAGTTTGAGCTAATCAGATATCTGACTTCACTCAGGCAAGCTTGTAAAGCTTGATTTTGTGGCCTAGTTTGAGACTTAATGTCAATGACAGACTAGTATTCTCACCCTGAATTCTCATACTGGAACAGGGGTTTAAGTAGCTCTGCATTTGTAGAACATCAGGCCTGTGGGGGTCTACTAACCTTTCCTGTCTTCGTTTCAGGTATCAGGAGCTCCTCGATGACAATCAGGCACCGTTTTACCTGTTCAGCTGTGCAATGCGCTGGCTTGCTGTACGGCTGGACATTATCAGCATTGCTCTGATTACAACCACTGGCCTAATGATTGTCCTAATGCACGGCCAGATTCCTCCTGCCTATGCTGGGCTTGCCATCTCATATGCTGTGCAGGTGAGTATGTCCACACACTGTAATTTCTCATTTAATGTACTTACTGGTAATAAGTAGAAGTCACACACCATTGAAAACTTTCCTCAATGCACTAGAATGGAAAAAGACACTGTTACCTCTTTTGGTAACGGAGGAGAAAGCAATTCAGTCAGGACCTTTTGCTAGCAGCCAAATTGGAAATTATGAGGAGCAAGGTACTGTAAGGCTGTTGTTTTGGGGAGCTGCCTCTTTTTAAATGATAAAATAGAAACTGTTTGAGGTCCTTCATATGCTTCAAATCTCAATTTCCCCCGGATATTTCCCAAAATTGGATTGATGGTACATCAGACATCTGCTAAACTGCTGTCTTGATATATGGCCTAAACTGCTGTCTTAATGTATGGCCTGCGGTCTGTTTTCACAGCCTGGGGCGTCCAGTATTGCAGCTCTAGCGAGTTAGGCAGACATCAGTGCTGTGGGAGCTGGTCTTTGGCCTTGTCTGCCTCCTGGTGGTAGCACATGAAGTTACAAAACTTGGATGGTTAATATTTAAAACTGCTGCTTGTGGGAAACCTTTCTGAACTGCTGGCTTTCCAAGTGATTAATAGATTATGATTATTTTAAAATTAACTATTAACTAAAACTAACTTTCCCTGGGCACCTTAGCTATATGGTGCCCAATGCCAAGAGTACTTGTATCAAATGTCATAGAATCATAGAGTGGTTTAGACTGGAAAAGACCTTTAAGATTGAGTCCAACTATTAAGCCAGCACTGCCAAGTCCATCAGTAAACCATGTCCTTAAGCGTCACATCTACACGTTTTCTAAATACCTTCAAGGAGATATTTAGATAATACCTTCAAGACTGCCACCACTTCCCTGGGCAGCCTGTTCCAGGGCTTCACAACCTTTTTGGTGAAGAAATTTTTCCTAATGTCTGACCTAAACTATTTCTGGTGCAACTTGAGGCTGTTTCCTCTTGTTACTTGCGAGAAGAGGCTGACCCCCACCTTGCTACAACCTCCTAGTTGTAGAGAGTGAGAAGGTCTCCCCTGAGCCCCCTTTTCTCCAGGCTAAACAACCACAGGTCCCTCAGCCTCTCCTCATAAGACTTGTTCTCTAGACCCTTCACCTGCTTCATTGCCCTTCTTTGGACACACTCCAGCACCTCCATGTCCTTCTGGTAGTGAGGGGCCCAAAACTGAACACAGTATTCAAGGTGTGGCCTCACCAGTGCCAAATACAGGGGGACAATCACTTCTCTAGTCCTGCTGACCACACTATCCATTAAGGTAACCTCTTAATTCAGTAATAAGTCACAGCTCTCTAACTTTCTCTTCATTTTCTGCTATCACTTAGTTAACAGGGTTATTCCAGTTTACGGTCAGACTTGCCTCAGAGACAGAAGCTCGCTTCACCTCAGTGGAGAGGATTGATCACTATATCAAGGTAGGACGATAATACATTCAAGTGTCTGTTGTACAGTGTTGTGTTATCTATTTGATAAATCTGGGCTATGTAGCAGTTGGTGTTTTTAGAACTTTTTTTAGCCTACGGATTTAATACGGAAGTGGAAAATAAAAATTTAAAACTACCCACTCCCTCAGTTAAATCTTTTGTTTTTTGTGGCATCTCAGTAGGAAATTTCTGTGTGTGGAAGACTTGGTGACCACACAAGCTGACAAGTGTGTGCCAAATACTGCCTGGCATCTCTAACTGGGCTGAGATGAGCTTATTACTCTCAGGTCTTCAATGGCAGAACCTATAGTTGTAGGTGGATTTTTGTTTGTTTTGGTGTGTTGTGTTTTGGTTTTTTTAACATTACTGTCTCATTTTTATATCACTATTAAGGATCACTTTCTGTTATTTTTCTTATTTGGCTCTCTAGACAGCTGTTTTACTATGAAACTGTAAAACTAGTTTGAAACTGTAAAACTAGTTTGAATCTGAAGTGAAGGGATGGCTGAACAGTGAAACACTGTGTAGGATCTGTGTCTTTCCAAGTCCCAGACTTGGCTTCTTTCAGTGTGGACTCCCAGGTTATTGTTAGGAGGACCAAGCTCTCAGAATTGGAGAACTATTGCAGCAAATCGCTGTTCTTCTCAAACCCCTGGGGTGCAATTAATGTGCTTCTGATTAGATGTTGCAGGTGTCCACAACTGATGTAGCTCTTGTGGGATTTCTCTGTAGTCAATTTAGGAGGTGGCTATCTCCAGGGGGCAATTTATTACCTGTTCTAAGTGTTTATATTATAATGAGAAAAATCACACTTCAGAAATGCTAGCTTCTCTGTAGTGACTGTGAAGGAGTTGGCGGGGCCTGATTCGGTTGAAGATTCTTCTCGTGTATGTGTTTGAAGTTACCTGAGGTGAATCCCACGGCAGGATTTCTGTCATTCTTTCAGCCTGCTTGTGCCAAATATGGGAAAGTGACCTTGGCTTCGTTATAAACATGCTATGAAGGCACATAGGCTTTCCGAAGTTCTGCTTTTCTGTTTATTCTATGAACTGCTTAATGAGGGACCTGTTACAAGGCAGAATACAATAGCAGTGAGGAATCTGGGAGGGGCCTGACTGACTTAGTGCTTTAATAGAACGGGAGAGAACGAGGAGGAGAAGGAAGAGAGTAGCATTTGTACACTGTGTCACGTGGGCGTTCTGTGTCAGAATGAGCAGAGGTGACCCTGGCATGGCCCAGCAAATGCAACCAAGACATACAGCAGATTTTGTATTCAGAAGCATCCAGTCTTTGGAGTGCCACAAAACTCAATAGGATTGTGGTCGTAAATGATAGGCCTAAAATACATTTCGAATTCCACTGATGAAAAACATTGTTGTGTAGGAGGATCTATGCCATTATTGAGGCAACAGAAGGGGAATAACAGTGTGGTCAGTGTAACGCAGACAACTTCTGAAGAGTTGGGCCCGCGTGCAGCCACACAGCTCATCATAAAACTGCCATAAACTGATATGGGCTGAATCTGCAGGGAAGAGCTCCTGCTGAAAGCTGCAACTGATAATTTTCTTTTCTGGTATTTAGTTTACTGGAAACTGAACTTCTGGGTTTGCTTGTTTGTTTTAAGACACTTTCCCTGGAAGCTCCTGCTCGAATTAAGAATAAAACTCCTCCTCTGGACTGGCCACAGGAAGGTGAAGTTGTTTTTGAAAATGCAGAGATGCGGTACCGAGAGAACCTCCCTCTAGTACTTAAAAAAGTGTCCTTTACCATCAAACCGAAGGAAAAGATTGGCATTGTGGGAAGGACAGGCTCAGGTAAGGAAAAACACTAAGCAGAATTAAATTACTGCTTCTGCAGAGTGGGAATGGAATCGAGTGGGACAGTCACATTGGTTCTCCTCTGTCGTCTTTGTGTTTGAATCGCACAGGAGTAGTCCAGCAGCCTGTCAGTGGTGGACGCTGTTCACCTGCACACATAACCAGGATCCCTGCAAACAATAACAAAACCATGCTTCCATTTAAAGTAGAGAGTTATCCTACTATACCTGAGCCAGTACACTCATAATATTTAACCCCCCCAAGCCACCTACCAGCAGAGTGCTGCCTACAACATGCTCATTGCAGCTTCTTTGAGACTCTTGAAACTTTTTTGTACTGCTGCTGCAGCCAGGTTTGACTCTGAGCTATCTCAGAAGTCTGTACCGCAAAGAGTCAAAACCTCTATTTGTGGGATGACTTAGATCAACTCGAAAATGTAGTTTCTAAATAAGCAATTGATATTGCTGTATTGAGTTTATGTGATAAGGTTTTGGTAGTGAGGGTGGGGTAGCACTATGGTGGTGGCTTCTGTGAGAACAGATTAGGAGCCGCTCCTACAGTTGCTTAGAAGTTTGAATGATGAACCCCGGCATTTACCAGTATTGTTTGCCAGGACTTTATGATGTTTTAAAACACTTCTCTTACACATGGACAGGTTTTAAAATAGTTTCTTATCTCAGAGCTGCTCTGACTCTGTAGAAACAGTAGTATTGTTTTTCCTGTCTCCCTTTTAGGGAAGTCTTCCCTTGGAATGGCACTTTTCCGTCTCGTTGAACTGTCGGGAGGCTGCATTAAAATTGATGGAGTGAAAATAAATGACATTGGTTTGGCAGATCTTCGCAGCAAGCTCTCAATAATTCCTCAGGAACCCGTGCTATTCAGTGGCACTGTGAGGTTAGTGAGACCATAAGAAAACAGAAGGACCAAGCAGGCTACCAGCTTATACTTGAACTCAAATAGATGCCTGGTGAGATGTCAGTTCTCAGGCATCCTAGTGTCTCTTCTCTGGTTTTGAAACAAAAAAGCACAGCTAAATGATTTTAGCTGGCTCAGTACAGAACTGGATATCATCATCCTCTGTGGAAATCTTGCTTTCTCTTGAGATTTGTTTGAAGCTCTTGTATCATCGTCTTCCACCTATGCTCTTCTGTTCTTTGGCTACTCTAACCCTAGTGTGCCAGGAGCATGTCACTTCCTTGGGAAGGAGATTCTTTCAGTGGAACACTAGATGGGAATCATCTGTCTGGATGAATTAACACACTGCTGTTTTGCCATTCATTGCTGAATTAAAATTCTGCTTATGCTTCCTCCTGCAGATCAAATTTGGATCCCTTCAATCAATACAGTGAGGAACAAATCTGGGATGCCTTGGAAAGGACTCACATGAAGGAATGTGTAAGTATTATGTGAAATTTCAATACTTTGTACTTAAGTCATTCCAGGGTTGTCTACTGAGATGATTTAGCTCTTTTAGCTTAGTCCTTGTGATATTCTCAGGAGCTGTCACTGAGTCACAGGCTTTGCAGCCAGACTGAGCAGGTCTGATGTTGTATTGCTGTTCTAGCATTAGTTGCTTGTTAATAATTTCCTCGACAGGGAGGGATGGACAGCGAAGCGTGATGGGTGTTTTGGAACATGGGCAAAATCAGATTTGCAGGAGGAGCAACTGTTTGTCTCGTGCCAAGGAGATACAAAAAGTCTATGCAGTGCTCAAAGATTTTTGCTGCTTCTTCTCCACACAGGTTGCCCAGCTGCCTATGAAACTTGATTCAGAAGTGATGGAGAATGGGGAAAACTTTTCAGTGGGAGAGAGACAGTTACTGTGCATAGCTAGAGCTCTACTGCGTCGCTGCAAGGTGAGCATAGCAATGAGAGAAATAACTGGAGATATCAAACTGATAGGATTTAACAAGCCTTTTTTTGTGCCAGATTCATTCAATCGGTCAGAGGAATCACACCAACAATTATTGCAAATCAGAGAGGTGTAGAATTAGAGCAACTAGGAAGGCATCTATAGCCAGCTGCTAGCTCTTCTAATGTCCTGCCATCACAAAAGTAGTGCTTGCTGATGTTAATAATAGGGTGTCAGACTGTCCTAATAATTTATTCAGAGTTTCTTGTTATTGGTGAGCATCAGATTCTTTCCTCCTTCCACCTTTTTGTGAATGTCAGCCAAGTATTTTCCTTCTACGTGGTACTCCACTAAATGTAGTCTCCGAGTGGAATTTGGGACCATGCTCTGCTGATGAAGTTAACGGTTTTGCAGGAATGGCAGACAAATAATGATTATAGTGAGAAAGGACTTTTGGATTGAGATAGATCAGGGTTCTGATTTTAACATCCTTCAACGCTGCACATTATAATATTTCAAGGTTCGCTCCTCTGCATCTGTTTTAAAGTCAAACTACTCAGCAGAAGTTTTACTGCTTTCCTTGCAGTACCTGCACAAAACAAACCTAGTTCAGCTTTGACAAGACACCACTCCAGATCAGTTTATGTCTGAGTCTGAGAGGAAGGGTAAGTCTTCTCAGCATAAGAAAGCTAGTAAGCCTAGTCAGTATTGATTCATTCCAGAAGGAATGTCACCACCAAGGATGTCTCCGATTAGTTTACCAGTAAAATTTGTGTTTGAAATTTAGCTGCTGAAAGTAAAACTGAAGTAGCGGAAACTTGAGGCCCAGGTCAGAACCCAAACATCTCGTAGTTCTAGGATGTAACCATAAAGTGCCAGTGTGATCCATAGGGTTTTGTTGAAGGCAATTACGTTACATAAAGAAAACTGAAAGAGCGCTTGTTAAAACTACCTTTGTGACCACAGCTCTGTAAGGATTGCCCGTTGTGATAGCTCTTGGTCATGGTAATTCTACCCACTCTACAAAAGTTCAGGGAGGGAAAGCATTACTGAGAGTAACAGCCAGGATTATGTGCTGCTTTCAGATTTTGATACTGGATGAAGCAACAGCTGCTATGGACACAGAGACAGATTTACTGATTCAGGAAACCATCAGAGAGGCATTTGCAGACTGCACTATGTTAACGATTGCTCATCGCCTGCACACGGTACTGGGCTCTGATCGGATCATGGTGCTCACACAAGGACAGGTAAGCAGAAGCATTTTTGTGGCTGCAATTCCCGTTGCAGTCTGGTGGTGCCGTATGTGCAGGCCGAACTGAAGGCACAGCTAGTGTTGCAGGGTGGGAAATCCTCTGTGCTCATTCACATCCCTGGCAATAATCCTTCAATAGAATCAGGTAATGCCTGACCTTGACAAGATCAAAGAGGGCAGAATTTCTTCTACACTCCAAGAAAGTACTGTAGAGTAACAAGTTCTCTTTTAAAAGTGCTTTTAAAGCTGCCTGTATAGGTTAGTTCTGAGATGGGCCATAATGCAAGCCTCTCTGCTGGGACTCAGTGGCAGTTTCCCATTATTTTCATGAAGCCCTGTGTTATCAACCAGGCATATGAGAGATACTTTCCCCACTTTTCAGGCTTCCATGTGGGAGCCATGAACAGTTAAATCAAGTGTAAGAACACTTGACAAGGCTCTTAATGGTCAACAAGGCAAAACCCCGTAGCATCTGGCTCTGTTTGCCAGAGCCACCAGAGTTTACTTCCTGCTGGGCAGTTCCAGTGTTTGTCTGAACTAGTTTGAAGCATCCTCAGTTACAATCTGCATGTATGAAGGCCCACGCTTTCACTGGCTGTCATCTCATCTAGAGGTGAATGCCATGTTTTAGCTTCTTTACTACCGTGTCACAAGTCCAAGGGGTGGGAATCCATTTTCTGTTGGATTTTACTGACATACTTTACCTGCCTTGTTCGCTTTTAGGTAGCGGAATTCGACACACCGTCTGCCCTTCTGGCCAATGAGAACTCGCGCTTCTATGCTATGTTTGCTGCTGCGGAGAACAAGGTTGCTGTCAAGGGCTAAAATTCAGGGCAAAGTCACTTTCATTTTGGAGAGCTATACTCCCTGCCTGTGGCAGGCCAGCTCTTCCTCCTCCTCCTCCTCCTCCTCCTTCAAGCAGATTATTGCCTTGTCATCCTTTAATTTTTAGCACAATGTGTCAAGCTAGAGAGTTTCTAAAACCATGTCAGAAGAATTCTTCATGTTTTTATTATTGTATTTATTCCATAATCATATTACTAATTTTTTGTTATTAAATGCACTCTACAAATGGCTCAGGGAGCCATAGTTATAAATGTATCAGAGGCCTATAATGAAGCTTTATACATGTAGCTATATCTATACATAATTCTGTATATAGCCTATATTTACAGTGGAAATGTAAGCTGTTTATTTTATATTAAAATAAGCACTGTATTAATAACAGTGCATATTCTTTTCTATCATTTTTGTACAGTTTACAGTAGCAGAGATCTGGCTTTGTTATCAGACTGTATCAGACACCACTTTGTCTTTTGCAGTTGGTCTTTTCCTGGTGCCAGGTTTTCTGCGTGTCTGAGTGGAAGTGAAGCTTTGCAATAGTGTCCTTTATTGTCACATCTGTGTTGTCTAGCGCAGGGGAGAAGAGCTCTGTGGTGTAACTATTGCATTGTGATTTATCAAAGCTATTTGGAGCATTGCTAACGTTCACCACGGCAGCAGCTGCTGCTTCTCATGACGCTTTCCCAAAGCAGGGGTTTTTTTGTGATCTCCTGAGTGGAGTACCACTTCTGGGTCACATGAAGGCCTCGTATTTTCTCAGTGTCCCGATACAGTATTTCTTACTGCATCAGTAGGGTTTATTTTAATGCAAGCAAGCCCAAGCTCTTCCTGCTTCGCTGATCTAACACAACCAAAAACTCACTGTTCTTGGAATGATCTGTGACAAATTAATCACAAGGTTGAAATAGTACTATCTATGCTAGCAGGAAAGCCCTTTCAGAGTTGCTTCAGCTGACTGACTCTTTATTCTTGAAGCTGCTAACACTCCTCAGAGGTTTAGGTTGGCTTTCATTGGCATGGGGAACACTAACGTTGTTCTGCTCACTTATACTAAGGTTAAACAACATCAATATTCCCGTTTCTTTATTGCACACTTGTTAAGGAAATGGTCCCCCACCCCACATCTTCTGGAACTTTAAACAGGTTCCTATGGATCGGGATGTAACACTGGTGTAGGACATAGTTTTCTTACTGTAAAGAGACCTACCTCAGGTTACTAGGTCCTGCGTAGTACGTTGCCATGATGACTGTACGCCATTCCTGTTTGACAGGACCTGTGGCCCAGGTGGGCACGGTCGCTCCTATAATAGCTGTGACTTACTGAATGGTCAGCGTTGCATGTCTTTGTCAACTTGGACATTTTGTAGCCTTAGCATGTTTGCAAAATGTCTCATTGAGGCAGAAATCTGAAAAGTAAATAAAACTATTTTGGGTTTTGTAAATTTTATTGGCTTAAGTGGTTTGTTTTGGGCACATAAATCGTTTCTCACCTTTTTGAGCCCTGGGGGACAGTTTTTACAGGTGTGGTTTTTTGGTCTTGTCTGTGCACTGTGGCCTGGTCTTTATTCCTTCAGAGTGGAAGTGTGTAGTGAGTAATTTTTGTGCTCTCCAGCATGGGGGTGGCTTGCTATATATGTATGTTGTGTTTAGTATGGGCAGTGGTGATTTATAGTGCAAGTTTTCAAGCCATGTAGCAAGGCAAGAGGTCAGACAGAATACAGAAGATTCTTCTTAGGCTTAGACTTTTCCACTTTCTTTGCCTGCAGGCATTTCTGTCTATAATGTGACGTGGCTGCCAAGTCACGGTAACAAGCATTTCTACCTACACCACAGGCAAATCACAGCATTAACAGACTGTAGCTTGAACATAGCACAAAAAGAATCATTTGTTGTTGTTGTTCTTTAAGTCTTGTCCTAAGTGAGGACTAACTAGCACAGATCTTGCCATGCTCATGGGCCTGGACTGGAGCTTACTGTGTGTCAAGGACTGGCTGCTGCTTTGCTCCGTGTTACGCATTGCAAGGAACAGAGTTGACTGTTGTGGTTAGGAAAAGGAGAAGTAATAGGTCTCTCTCCAGAGAACACCCAGATAAGTGGGAGGTTCTTTTTTGGATCAGAAACTTGAGGACAAAAAGAAGCTGGGGAGAGGCACAAGGGAGCAGGGGTGATAGGCCAGGGAGACCAAGAGAGCTAGGCCC
Organism: Baryphthengus martii; assembly: GCA_013396935.1. Lineage (NCBI taxonomy): Eukaryota > Metazoa > Chordata > Aves > Coraciiformes > Momotidae > Baryphthengus > Baryphthengus martii. The sequence continues at coordinate 750,659 of VWZK01022279.1, read as the reverse complement.
TGCTTCTTCCCTAAAAGGAGAGCTGGATAGAACATGAAGGCTGGATACCTTAAGGGGAGAAGGAGAGAATGTGAAATGCATCTAAAACTGGTTAAAACAGCTCAGTCAGTTGTCAAGTGCAACTCTGTCAAGGACAGGATTGTCTTGGGCCCTGCAGAACTGAGTTCACTGCAGAACCGCAGTATTTCCCCTGAAGAAAAAGAGCTCATGGACCTAGTGCTCAAGTGTCACTGGGCTCAGAGTGTAGCTTCAATTGGCGGCTAAGGCTGAGCTAATGGCAATCTGGGCAAAAGGGGAGCCATCCTGATCTTGTCCTCCTTCTTCTTCCAGGCTGGGAGTTCCTTCCGCTTTCCTGAAGCCAGCACTGGCTCTTGCCTGGTCGAGCAGTGACCCATTTCAGAAAGCTAACTTGCAGAAAGCTCACCCTCCAAAAGCAGGAATGCTGTACAAAGAAGGAGACAGGAAGGCACACCTGGAAGGGAAGTGGGGCTGCTCTTTTCAGTAGGTGCTCACTGTAACGCTAGCATAGGTATGAGAGGAAACCATGCTCAGGATTCATTGCCCTAAATTGCTGCTTCCCAGTTACGTTCTCTCAAAAAGGTGAACACTTTCCTGCTGCTACAGCAAGCTGAAATAGCTCAACAAGGTGTCAAACAAGAGCCTGTGATATGGAGCAGGCGAACAGTTACCTGTGGACAGCAGGGATCAGTGCAACCATTTTTTGAAACCTTAGCTCCAGCTTTGTTACTTTGGAATTAAGGAGACGGACTGCCAGAGGGAAATGTTCTTCCTGCTGTAATCACTTATTTGCTTCATTTGGCACTTGTTCCACGGCCAGTACAGAAGTATTTCTCCTCACATGCATAGCAGGAAATTTTCTTTTTTTATTGGTGTTCATCCTGAACCACAGGAGCAAGCTGAGGCCTGGCCCAGGGCCCTGTCACTGAGGTGGAAGGAAGAAACATCAATATTTACAAATGAGACTGAAATACCTCTATCTTTGAAGCATCCTACAAGAAGTTGATGATGGGGATTTTCAGGAATTGGATCTTGCCTTAGAATTTATATTATGATATCCCAGAGGAGACTTTATCCTGTGAGGAGCAGAATAAGACTGTGGGATTGGGACAGAGGCTTTCCTTAAAGAGATCCTACCCAAAATAGCATGAAGGTAACAACATGTCCTTCTTGGTGTATAGCAAAGGCTGTGGCCCACGAGCAACAAGAGTGAAACTTGAGAGATATTTGCCTGGGTGAATTGTTTGGCTGTATTACCCTCAGGAATTTCAGTTGCATCAGTTTTGCTTATTCTGTCCAAATGCAATGAGTGCAGCTGATCCGGATTCATTCTACCATAAGTTTAGAGACTCTTAGAATGTGTTCCTGCTCATCTCATTTATCAGATGAGTGGAAACGTTACACTTGCTTGGGACTGAAATTGAAACCCAGGTAGGATTCTCCTGAAATTGCCCAATGGAGTTAATGTGCAGTTAGATCTGTGTCATTAAGTCCAAAGTCAGGCCACGAAGTTGTGCCAGCTTGGAGAGACTTCACAATGACCTACAGGAAGATCATACAAGGTCAGTTCCTGAGGTTGCTGGGAGTGGGGTCTGCATACTACCCCTAGTGAAAGTCAGAGGGAGGTCAAGCAGTACATTGATGGGGACAAAGTCTGAGAAAGCACCATTATTTCAAAAGGCAAATGGTATCGAGTGAGAGAAGGTATCAGAAGAACAAATGAAGAAAACGTAATCTCTGAAAGGAGGATGTAGAGACACAAGAGGGCAGGACAAATAGTCTCTCTTAGAAGGGGAATGGGCAAAGACAAAACTGCTGCTTGCAGGTGCTTCGAAAGAATGCACTGAGAAGATGCAGGGTGGCTGTAACGCCCTTGTCAACCAAAGAGCTTTTCTGAACTCTGCCTTGTTAATTTTTGCTGCAAACTGTAGTATGTGTTTTACTATATAGAGGTGATCGCATAAGTTTTCTTTATAGTCCCAGCTTCAGATCAGTCTAAGACATTACTGTGATTTGTTTTACCCTTGGTTCAGCTGGTGACAGCAGCTGCGCTATGGTGGGGCCAGTTACTACCTCAAGTATGATGATACAGTGGAAACTCACTTGGAAGGTGGTGCAGATGCTGCTGTCACTAGTGTAAAGCTCAGGAGGCTTTTAGAAGGTACTGCTACGGGTTCATTAAACCCACAACTGTGTAATAAATGTTCCTGTGTCATCCAAAAGATGTGCCTTGGAGACTTGTCAAGTGGCTGAGGTAGGCAAAGTATGACAGTGAAATGACTTACGGAAGTGGCACTACACAGAGCAGGAGAGGTTTGCTGTATGCTGCTCCTGGGCCGTGGGGAGTTTGAATCACAGTTACTTCCATCACACCTTCCTTCCAGTTTAAGTATCCTACTGTTGCCATGCAGAGAAACAAGTGCTTGCATAAAGATGATACTTTTGTGGTTTCTGTCCTTTCCAATTTAGGAAGGCAGCAGGGGATGATGTGTGATTGATTGCCTTGAGGGCTGGGGAAGGGTAAAGCACGTTATGTCTGAGCCGAGATCTGGGGGCAGTTTAGGGTGAGTGTTGGGGACAGGCAACTGTGGGCAGCCGAGGGGGTGGGAGGGAAGAGATTAAGAAATGGGAGTGTAGGGGGTGCTGGGAGAGAAGGCTTTTTGTGAGGAGTGTGACCAGAAGTAGGATGGAGGAAGCCAGACTAGGTACTGGTGGGATGAGGGTGTGCATCGCCCTGAGGAAGCTATGGTGGGGAGGGTTTGGAGGGGTTGTTTGTCTTGGAGCTGGGGAGGAGGAAAGTGAAAATGAAGCACTCGGACTTCGGAGAGAGGGCAGGAGGGAGCGGAGCAGTGGGGATGTGCCAACGGCCCACCCCAAAACAGGAGTGGGGGGACGTCTGTCTGTGTGTGAATCGGGGTGTCCGGGGCGGCGGCAGTGCGGAGGGGTACCGGCTGTGGGGAGAGGAGGGAGGCAGGCTGTCTGCGCGCACGTGTTACGCTGCCCTCTGAACCGGAGGTCCAAGAGGATGACGGATAGAGCCCCTGCCGCGCAGGGTGGGCGTGCAGCGGTCTGCCCACGCGTGTGACCGCTGCCCGTGGGCGCAGCAAGCATCAGAAGCGGGGGCACCACCCGGGTAGGAGGCGGGCGGGCGGCGGTGTCT
>VWZK01022279.1:723453-747080 GCA_013396935.1 Baryphthengus martii | reverse complement strand
CCCGCCCGCCGCCGCTGCCGAGCCGCCGCCACCGCTGCCCCTGTTCGCCCAGCCAGCCTGCGCCGCCTGCCCGCTTGGCTTCAGGGTGGACCCCTTCACCGACTACGGCTCATCCCTCACCGTCTCCCTGCCCGCCGCCCTCCAGCCGCACCAGCCCTTCCAGATCATCGTCCGCTACACCACGGCCGACGGTCCCGCCGTGAGTACCATACTGCGGGGGGCAGCGGCGGGAGGGGGGAGCAGTGATGGGGAAGGTAACAGGGAACCGAGTCTCAGGCGGCTGGCGGAGCCTCCCCGGCCACACACGTGTCTCTCTCGTTTTTCCTTCTGCTGTAATTGACTGTCGGGGAGGCGCCCTGGCCCCGCAGCAAAGGCAGCGGGAGATAGTTCTACTGGTAGCCCTTCCTGTCACGTCCCCGTCTTTCCTCTGCCTGTCCGTCGGCAGCATCTGTCACCTGTCCGCAGCCACCGAGCCCTGCGCGGTCCCACGACTCGCTCAGCGGCGATGCTCCCTCCTACCGACCCGGCCGCCTTCTTTCCTCCCCCATCGCCCTGGCCCCCAAGGCTATTCATCCTCGGTGACGACAGAAGTTTTAAAGCTTTTTAGTCCTTTAAGGGTATTGCAGTTGTTGGCGAGGAGCGTGGAAATTTGAAAACTCCTGCTGTGACTGAATTCTTCGGGACAAGTGACCTAAGTTGCACATACAGGAGTTTCCCTGTGGGTTTTGCCAGGTACTTACAAAATCAGGCCTTGCACACCTAGGCTGACGCTCCAGTGAGCCCTATCAGGAGCTTTAAGTAGAGCAGGGGTAAATTCCACATATTCCTAAGAGTTATCTGGTGGAAAAAAGGATGAGAAGCGGCCAAAACCCACCCATTTTGATATGGCTGTAGGAGGTGCTTCTGGGTCTGTGTAGATCAGCCTTCTTCAGTAGTGAGATACTCTGTAAATTCTGGCATGTCTATTAAACCCCTGGTATTTAGAAGCACTTTGTTCCTGACCTTTTAGATGCTGTGCAGCAAATCTTGTGTTTTTAAGAAGTTATAATAGTGAAAATATAAAGTTATGACTGGAACATCAGTTCTCTTTGTTACCATATAGTCTCTTCAGCTTGGGAATTAAACTAACTTGGTTTTCATCATGTGGTTCAGGAAGCTGTTTGCAAAAGGAATGTTTTTTTGAGAGTCTTGCAACTTGCCTGTCTTGCCTGACTGAATTGGGTTGATATTGCCATCACATTGGTTAAAACTAGTATATGTGAGGATCTATTTGACTATTACAGTGTATTTAACAGGAGCAGGAATTGAACGTAACAATTTCATGCAAAACAGCAAGTATATCCTAGGCCTTTCCATTTGGAGGTGTTGCAGAATCGAATGAGTTTGCTGGATCTTTTTCTGTCCAATTTTGATATCCCATTGAAGCTCATAAAAGTACCTTCATCCTCAGAGTGACCTGGATAGTCTTAATACATTGACTCACTCAGAATAGTGAATTCCACATGAAGATTTTTACAGACAGAAGTTTCCTTTTGTTACGTGGTGCCCTTTTAACACGCTGGTCCTTCCCTAAAAGTGCAAAACTGAGGTGAAATTCTGGCACTTTAAAAATTCAGATCCACTTGTAAGTGAGGATATTGTTCCTTTTCACCTCTGAAACCTCTGGATTTAGTATTTTCTTGTACAATACTCTGCTGTGGTATTTCTGAACTGAAGAAGTACAGGGGAGATGAATTTCAGGGCCCATGATGTCTTCAGAAGATTCTGTTCTGGTTTTTTTTTTTGGCCACTCTGTGCCTTGGTGGTGGTGGGGAGGCTTTAAAGCTAATTTGACGTTGCTGTGTGCTCTGTGATCGCTCTCAGTCTGGCTGAGCCATACTTCCTCAAGTACATGATAACATACTTTCTTCCCCTTGAACAAATTGTTTTATTTTAGGCTAGCCCGTGCTTTCTCCTGGGATTTGCCAGCCCTGCTGCCAAAGGGGCAGGCTGTCCTGCTGTGTCTATGGAGAAACGATCTCCGATGTAACGAAACACCGATCTGAGGCTCAGAAATCAGCTTTAGAAATGATCTGAAACTCACGGGATGGTGCAGGGCACCGAGTGATGTGACGTTTGTTCAGGCTCACCGTGTGTTAACATGTTGCCTCCTTGGCCCCATGTGAATGTAACATGTTTGAGGATGCTGAGAGTAGGGCGTTCTTCCCGTTCCCTCTGTTGTTTGTCTTGCTTCCCCTGGATGGGACGTGAAGGAGCAATCCTGCATCCTGTCTTCTGAAGCCTTTACTGTACCTTTAATGGTGTGTACTGCTGCTGTTGAAACGAAGCTACAAGGACTAGTGTCAAAAGATTATTGATGGTTACGGTGTCAGGGACATGCGCTGCCCTTTCCAAGCAATACTGAAAAGCAGAAGCAGGCGTGCTCGCTGACATAAATCCTACCAGGTTTCCTCACTCACTGTTGTAGATTTTGGCTGGCAAAATATATGTCCTCGAGTACCACCTGTTCTAGCCCTTCATGTTCAGCACACTGAACCATTTTTTTTTTGATCGAAAGTCATTTTGTGCTGTTCTAGTGCTATCTGACATTGCTGTTTTTCAGCCTACTGTTGCATTTTAATGGGGATGAGTAACCCAGATGCGTATAAGGGTGAACTGCTTTACACTCATGTCCAGTATGTTTCCTTGCGGTCCCTTTTCTCTGCGTAAGTGAAGCAACTTTACAGTATTAGACTTCTGCCTTCTAAAACTTCTATTTTCTTTGGCCTTTCTCTGAGTATAATCTTTTTAGGTCAGAGTTTTCTTCCCGTGGGACCCGTGGCATACTTGTGGGTCCTATAAAACATTAAATTCAGCAGCATGGATGTGTTGACATTAAGATCAGCAGCAGAGACAGTAGTCTGTTTAAAATTGGAAACCTGTTGCCTTGGTATACGTGGTTTGAGCCATCTGGACACGTTATTCGCCTGTCCCATTATTCCTCATGCAGAGGAAGGAGCCAAGATCTTTGGTTGTTTGATGGACATTGAGAGACAGCTGAGAGATTAAATCTGCCTTCCACAGAGCATTCCAACTCCCTGTGCTGTTAGGAAGCCATATGCTCGATACATCACCCGTTCGCATCAGAAGCAAGACTGCCATAAACATTGTGTATGAAAGCACGGTGTGGGCTGAAGGCAGACACTGATCAGGTGTGTCAGTGACAGCAGTCCTGCTCTGCCTCTCCTTCTTTTCCCTCACTCTTTACTTCTTGGTCCTACAAATACACTTTCATAAGTTTTTTTTATTTAATTTTTTTTTACTTTCCCCTAGAGGGAAAAATGTACATCTGTCTCTTGCCCACTCTGTCACACCTCTGATTTGGCAGCGCACATGTTAACACCAGTGCTGTTTTCTTTCCATGACAACCTTAAACGCAAACCCCACCCTGTGTTCTGGTATAAAAAAAATGATAGCATTTCCTCATCTTCAGGATTTAGCAAAAAGGACAGCCCTTTTGGCAGTGCTGGAAACTTCCCTGTCGTTCCGTTAGGTTTGTCCTGCTTCCTCAGTCCTCCTGGAGCGCCCTGCTGTCCAGGTGTGCCTTGCTCCTCTCCCATCCTCTGTGTCTCAGATGTACATGTGCTTTACTTTGCCGTCAGATGGAGCATCTTCTTGTTTGTCTAGAGCAGAAGCGCTGCAGCTCTTCTTGGCAGCTTCATCGGTAGTGCACATAGAAACATTGAGAGTTTTAAAATTGAAAGGGACTTAGCTAACTGCCTTTGTCATTTGTTGGATTTGGGTAAAAGATTATAATCTAAGTCAATAAAAATTATATTCTTGGTAGGTGCCTTATAAATCTTAAGCTTCTTTGCACTTATGTGAGCAGGAGGAAGCCTGGACTGCCCAAAGCCTTCATTCAGCAGAGGAACTAAGCAGCAGGTGATTTTCCTTGAAATGCATCGCAGAACAGCTTTGATGTGTGAAACAGCCCTCTTGTATACATGAAAAACTAGATTAAAATGATCAGTGTTACGACGATGTCATGTATATTTCTGAAAAGGAGCAGAGGAGGGATTTGGGTGCACAGTAGCTGATATGGCCCCAAACACAGCCCTGCCCCCAGCAGGATCCTGCTCCTTGCACTTCTTTCTGGGCTACTGCTTATACTCATTTTCCCCAGTCCATAGTCCTGCCTCTGTCCGGTGGCATAGCCTGGTCTATTTATATTACAGATCTATTTATATTGTTTCAGGATAACTTTCATCATTGTTCCAAGTGCATCTGGAAAGAGAGACGGAGGCTTGCCATGTAGCTGCAGACGTTAGGAAAGAGGGGAAAAAAATACTTCATCCTCCGCAAATGTTTTCCCTCTTGGCTTGTGGAGCTGGTGCTTCATTTAACTTCAACCAAATGTCGAATAAAGGGGGACTGGTTGAAAAGAAATTGTCCTTAATTTATGGAGTTTCTTGTAAACAAGAGTCAGCTTCTCAGTTCCCTTTTGCTTCCTGCTTATGTTTTCTTCTTTCACTAGTCAGGCAGAACTTCCCCTTACCTCTCTGCTCTAAAGACATCGTCTGTCAAACCCTTTTCCTTCCTACCCTAGTGTTGCAACTTAGATCTGGTGGTGTCTTGCCTCCCTCTTTTCTTTGTTACCCTTTTTCTGTCTCTTAGAAAACAAAGGAAAGAGAACCTTTTGAAGGTGAGTCTCTTCAGTGGGGTCAACGATGCAGATGGCAAGTCACGACTTTTTGTGATAGGAGCACAAAGCCACTGATCAGAGGGGTGTTGGCACTGGGGCAGATCTTCAAAAACTTACTTTCTGAGCCTTCTTCCTGGCTCATTGGAAAACTGCTACTCTGGATTAAAACATAGCGCTTGCTTTTTCATGTGAACGTGTGTTTGGGGTGGAAGCTATTAGTTACAAACTGTGGGTTTTAATGAGACATGTCCCCGAATGCCTTCTGGAATAGTTGTCTCCGGTTCCACAACGTCACATTGCAGAGATGATGTTCATTGCCGTGAAATGCTGGTCTCCACGGAGTGGAAATCTGCAGCTATGTCTTGCATCTCGGCTGTGGCCTTCGGGTGTGGCTGAAGTGCAGCATGTGGATTTGGATAGTTGCAGAGCCTTAGCCCTCATGATGTGAGTGAGGCATGGTTCCTCAGAAGTCATGCTTTAAGCATGTTTCTGGCCCAACAAGCTCGAAACAGGAGGGTCATCTTAAAACAAATTTTAATATAAAAATGCTACTCTGAGATTAATTTTACTTCTAGATTTTATTTTTTTTTAAATTTTGTAATGCCTCCCTCCTAAAATACTTGCCAGTGGAAGCACGAACCTCAATATGAATAGGTGAAAGCTGCTGACAGTGTTTCCTTTCCATACCTTCCACTGATCCCCAGGAATGCTGCTGAAGTGGATGATGTGAAAGAGGAGCACATTGGTGTCTGAGGAAGAATATCTAAAAGCAAGGGAAGAAGATAACAAAGAGTAACCTTATAGGACAGAGGGAGAGAAAGGAAAATTTTGACTTCTAGAACACAGAGAGGTTAACTAGGAGACAGAATTGTAATAAATTGAAATGAGAGCAGATGTGGTACCCAGGCTTCTCTTCTGTATTTCATTGCTTTCTCTTGAGGACCAGAACTGAACTAGTGTCTGCACTAACTGCTATTCCCTGAATTCAGATTTATTGGTTGCTTTGATCTAAGATTTCAGCAGACTCAGAAGTTTTATTCCTTGTGCTCGACTGTTCCCAAGACTTCCAGTGGTTCCAACTTTATTGCAAGTTTCACAATATTTGATATTTGCTGTACAAGTTCCGCGCCAGAGTTCCAGGATTACAAGAAAATCCTTATTTAAAATTATTCCTATGCTTCAAAGTTAGAGGCGGGGAGCATGTGAAAGCGTAAACATTACACTGGAAACAAAAACCAAAAAGGCAAATAACTGCACTTTTTTCATATTATTCTTAATCTGTTTTAATTATTTGTTGAGGGTCTGACTCATGATTTATTTGCTGTTTGATACTGAAAATTGACATGCTGCTTGGTGATTTTTTTTTTTTTGTTTTTTGTGTGACCACCCAGAAGCTCCTTATTCACTCTGTATGAAGAGGCCTCCAGTGTCACTGACCAGATGTTTCTTACATATACTGACTTTTTTGGATAGTGTCAAAACATTTGATGATTCAGCCAGCAGGGCAAGGTCAGGGTCAGAGATAATGTTGTGTACACTATTCAGACTCAGGGTTTTATGGTTTGTGTTTTTTGGCTTGTTTGGTTTTTTTTGTGTGTGTAATTTATATTTTTTTTTTCAGCTTGCGTTACCTGACCCCTACTGCTCCTGTTCATGTTGAATTAAAAACTTGAAGATATTCAGGGTACTCTCCCTGAGAAGAAGGTTGTGTGGATGTTTGTTAGGGACTTGTTATTAACCAAGTAAATTGATACAACAGAAATAGTGAGTGGCTGGAAGACACTATGTTGTGTGGCACCGCTCCATGTTCAGACAGTAAGAAATTATGCTGAGTAGTCAAAGCAAATAGGAGTAGAAAGATGTATTATTAGAAATGGAAATGTGCCCTGTGGCAGGTATTCACCCGGGGAGCCAGACAGCTGAGCTGTTTCTTTTCTTCCACCATCCTCTTGATTTCAGGTTGTTTTTCGGCAGTTCATCCTCGTGAGTCTATCCCTTTTCCTCACCTCTTCTGCCCATCATGTTTCAACAGATCTGGTGGCTGGATCCGGAGCTGACGTATGGCAATGCCAAGCCATTTGTCTTCACACAGGGCCACTCGGTGTGTAACCGTTCTTTCTTCCCCTGCTTCGACACACCAGCAGTGAAATGCACCTATTCGGCTACTGTCAAGGTGAGTCACCAAGCGGCTATCAATGGTTCGTGGAGCATTTAGCTCTAAGCTGGTAACTTGTTGAAAGCATTGTTGCATTGTGCATCTACATAGGATATAAAATATTAATGACGACATTTGGTGTCATAAAAAATACTGGATTTTCTTTTTAGATCCCATTCTGGTTCTTGGGCCAGAATTGGGGTACGGCCGCAAAAACAGTTCCGTTGTCTATCGTGCTTGGGTCTTGTCTTCCCTGTACTCAGTGCTGAAAAAGCGATCGTGAAATGAACAATATGATGGGGAGAATTTTGCTGTTCACTTCTAGTAGTGGTTGTTGATAATACTCAACTGTATTTTGTCAATTCTTGGAAGGAGAAAACCCGAAGATTTATGAAAGCAGCATCAAGTAATGTTGCATTTTGCGTAGATGAAATAATTTGATATGAGGGCACTTTAGAGGTAGCTGGTGTAAGAACCCATGCAATACATGAGGAGTGGTATTTTTGCTTGGTTTGTTTTCACAGGCTGGGTAGATTGTCGTATTAAAAACCTCACAGAAACCTTACATTTTGTGTTATTTAAATGATTTTTTTTAACGTACATCCTTAGGCATAGACACAAAACCCAGACGTATCTGTGATGCAGTTATTCAGCTATGATCATCTAGTGAATTGATGCGTATGATGTTGGTTTTCCAGGCTCCAGCAGGCATACAGGTGTTGATGAGTGCCACCCAAAGTACCTACCTAGAGGAGGAAGGTGTATATCAATTTTACATGGAATATCCAGTTCCTGCCTATCTAGTGGCCCTGGTGGCAGGAGACCTTATACATGCAGACATAGGTCCAAGGTAAGATCTGCAGTGAGCTGATTCTGTTTTCTCTGTCTCTGTACAGTGCTTCATGTTATATGTAATAAATGCATAGAGTCATTGATAAGGGAACAATGATAAGCTGAGACCACGGGCTGTGAGCGTTCAGAGAGTCGGAGGTTTAGTTGTAGGTAAAGAAATTCCTGGCACTACACTAACAAAGGTATTTTCCTCTTTCATGAATGTTGCTATTTGTCCCCTGTAGTGATTACAGCTACTTGTCTTGTTGCCTTATTTATGGGATCTTTGATTACCTCTTACCATGTATCCCTGGAGTGTTGGCCGAAAGAAGGCCTGAGTCTGATGTGAGACCTTTTAGCACTGTTACCATACATGGAAGTGTGGTGAGAAGTCAGGCTATTTTTCTAAAGAGATAATTCAGTTTGCTGAAGTATCACCTGATGTTTTCTGTTTTCTGACAGGAGCAGAGTGTGGGCAGAGCCTTGCCTGCTGCCAACAGCCATCAGCAAGCTTTCTGGCATTGTTGAGCGCTGGTTGACCGCTGCAGAGAGTCTGTATGGCCCATATATATGGGGAAGGTGAGTTTCATAAGTTTCCCAGGAATGTGTAACGGGAACAAAATAAAACAATCTTGAGAAATTACCATGCTTTCTCCCTACACTAGCAGTAGCAGGACCAGTGAGCCTCAACTGGCAGCACTGTAGTAGCCAGACACAAACTCTGGAATTTTGTCTCTGCAAGGGGCAGAGAGGACCATGGAGAGGTGGTGGTGTTTTGGCTGGTATGGTGGGCAGACCGGGAGGTTTCAAAACAGTGGATCTTCCCCAAGGACTGAAATTTTTTCACACTGTAGGGTTTGGTGATGTGAGTCCAACATTGGTCCGAACACCACTTAAAATGTATGGCAGTTTTATGTATTTATCATATTTATTTTTAACATATGGAATGTGACATATGATGTGTTTATTGTGGCATGCCTGAAGATGCTGAAAACCTGACTCAGTACAGACTCATTGAGAGTCGTAGTCCTTAAAAACAACTTTAATAGTTTCTGAAGTTAAGCTTGACTGTATATTAGAAGAGAATGGTTTTGAGAGAATGCTTTCATTCTTTGAGTGTGAGAAATTGTTTACAAAGGCTTCCTATATTTTTTTGCTAAAGGTAACTAGGAAGAATATGTTGTTAACTTAAAAAATGTTGCTTAAAATCATCTGACAACACAGCCCAATGTGCCAGTGTTGATCCTTGGTGGAGAAATTTAGAAAACAAAACAAATAGTATTGTTATGTTCTGAAGCGGACAGACTAGTGTCATTTTGCTGACACTGCAGGTACTCCAGTTCATTCATTCAGTAGCTTCCCAGCCCCTCTCTTTTCCTGGGAGCCTCTGGGGACTTGACGCTGTGTATGTGGTAGTTTGCGTAAAGTAAACTTAGTGATTCTGGCTCACAGATACACAACTTGTGATGAGTTTGTGTGTGTGAAGGGAGCATGATGCTTCTGGGAAGTGCTGCATCTGCTGTGTGTGAGAAGACTGTCTAGTATTTACGTCCAAATGTGAGCAACAAAATAAACTCTGTGAGCCCCTGATCAGAGGAATTGGGCACTGCTGGTCTAGAAAGTTTGTTCCTGAAGTCACAAAAAAGTCTCAGAAGAGCCTTCCCTAACGAAAAAAAAAAGTTATTGTGTCTCTTGAAATAACTGTAATTTACCTGTCTTCTTTCTCCTTTCTTCTCTCTCCCTAATTTAGATATGACATTGTTTTTCTTCCTCCATCCTTCCCTATTGTTGCCATGGAAAACCCATGCCTGACCTTCATCATCTCTTCCATTCTGGAGAGTGATGAGTTTTTGATCATTGATGTCATTCATGAAGTTGCCCACAGCTGGTTTGGGAATGCAGTCACCAATGCAACATGGGAGGAGATGTGGCTGAGCGAGGGACTAGCCACGTACGCACAGCGCCGGATCACCACCGAGACCTATGGTATCAACGCAGAAATGTTTCTCCCTGTGCTGTGTCTAAGCAATAATTAAGAGTTGGCTGCATAGAATATTTGCCTTGGGAGCTCAGAAGCATGTAGGGAGCTGTTTGTACTGTCTTTAGAATATATAAGTAGTAAATAATTCCTGTTGCTTTTGAGTTTAATTGGCTCTTTATTGAAGTGAATAATGGAAACATGCACTTCACTGGTTTGTCCTGTTATGTTCTTAAAAGCCTGTACCATGTGTATTCTCACGCATCCACTGTAAACAATCTTGGAAAAATTCCTGGAAATCTTGGCAGCGAGAGTATTTAGAAGGATGCCTTTATTTTTATCCATGTATATTGTTTTTGGAGATGAGCTGATGATAATGAAGTTCAGGGAAAGAAGTGCTCTGAGCATATATGGAGATGTTACAATGTATGGTTTGAGTAAATCTCAGTGGTCAGGACTGTTCTTACCAGTCATGTTACGTAATACAGAGCAATGACATGAATAGGTCGGAAGATACTGACCTGCTATCTATCCCACCTCAGTCTGTCCCTCTGATATAGGACAAGATTCTTGCTGATTTTGATGTGTTCTCTTGAAATTTAGAACTGGTTGTTTCAAGAAGCAATTATTCAGGAAACCAAGAAATGCCTTTCCGTGTGCCATTCTTTAGAAAGCTCTTTTTGCATTCTGTTTTGTTTCTGAGATGGACCTCTGATCTATATCTTGGCATTTCTGACCTAATTTCTGGAGTATCATCTGCTGTTAATAAAAAGGCATCTTTGTAATGACATTGTTTACAGAAATTGGGGTTCGCTGACTAGCACACCTCTTGGATCTTGCTTAATCCTCCTCTCTATAGCTTGAAGTATTTGCCCTTAACACTATCTATTGTGATTCTTACTTTGTGAAGCAAATCTGACCCTTTTTCTGCCAGTACAGGTTCTTCTGTCTTCCAGATATATCCTGGTTCTTAATTCTTGTTTTGCTTTATCAGATTCCTGTGTACACACATTGAGACTCTGAAATTTTATGTAACGAGCACTATCATTCAAGACTTAGCAAAGAAAGCGAAAGTGTTAATAGTGCTGAATATTAAGTATCTTCTGAATCTGAAAATCCATTTTCCGCAACTTTTTACATCTGCAGGGGTGTGGGAAAGCTCTCTTGACTTGACAGTGTAATACAGCTAGTTTGGCTTGAGAACGTGGAATGCTCGACACTGCAGTTAGAAGAGAAAGAGTAGCCTACACGGTTGCAACTGTAAAAGAAGTCCTAGTGAGTGGAAGGTGAAAAGTGTGTGATACAACATGGTTAGGATGTTAGATAAAGCTTAAAAAAGATCCACAGGATCTGTAGTATACCAACTAAATCTAATTCTTTTGTGTTTTCACCTAAGAGGTGACATTCGCTAAGTAATACCCTTGGCACTGAGTATGGAATCATGTGTCCAGTATTTGACCAGTGACATTACTCTTTTGTAGCACTTGATTACTTCTTGAATGTTACCTGTACAATATTTATTCCAATGCTGCTCTGCTTATCTTGCAAGAGCTCGTAAGATGGTGTCAAGGATGTAAACTTTAGCATAGTTTTCATGCTACTTTCTTTTTAGTTCAGTCTGCTGCATAATTGGAGTGAGTAAATGCGCTGGTTTAGGTTCTGACTTTCATTACAAATTGCCAGGATTTTTTGCACTCATGTTTCTCTGCCATTACATTACTGTGATTCTATCTCGCTGGTTGTGTCTTCTACATGTTTAGTAACTTTTATTTTGTACCTATGCTAGTTTTGGACAGGTCAGGTTTTGCTCATCATTTTCCAACAACTAATAAGTTTCTTTCTGGAGCAGGAGCTGCTTTCACATGTTTGGAGACTGCATTCCGTCTTGATGCTCTCCACAGACAGATGAAGCTCCTTGGAGAAGACAACCCGGTCAGCAAGCTTCAGGTTAAACTGGAGCCAGGTATCGCTTTTGGCCGAAGCTGCTGTACACAAAAAGTTCTGTGTGTCGATGTTGGAATATAGACCCAAAAAAGACTAATTTTTACACATCCTTTACAAAAGAAAGAAAAAAATACTGCCTTGTAAACCAGTCTAAAAGTAAATAAGGAAACTTGGCTGGAAGTTTTCTTCAAAGTTGGCTAACTCATCTTTATAAATATTGTTCTGTTTAAGAACAGAACACACTCAATGAGTAGAAACAGACTGTGGAAAACTGCCTTGAAAGCTGTGTGGTTTTGAACTTCTACATGTGTAAAATAAAGTCGTTTGTAATGAAAACATTTGGAAACATCATATAAAATCCTGTGCTATTAGACGTTCCTCTTTTTATGTGCTCACGTAAGAACAAGGTGTGTATGCGTAAGCATCCAGATGAACACATGTACTTGCTCTCCTGTTGAGTGAGCTGAGCAGGGGTGGTTTGGTTATCCTCTGAGCCAGATGCACTTCTGCACTCCAGCGTCCTGTATCTTCATTGATACTTCTCTAGTCCTGTGGTCACCACTGGAGGTGTGAAGCAGTCTTCAATCCAGATGATATTTAACATTGTAAAATGCGAGTGGAGGTGGCATTGGAACCAAAGGGAAAGGAAAAGCATGTGTTGGAAGTCTTAAAAAAGGAACACGTAGTGATTACCTTATATTGATAACTTTAAAAATTTGTGGTATGGCGATTCCTTGAGTTTGGTACTGAAAAAAGAACAGGATTTGTCTTCAAATTCCAGATGTGTTTTCAGTGACTTCTAGTGTGAAGAGATTTCTTCCACTGGGAATTAATACTTAACGTACAGTGACTGATTTTTTTTTTAAATTTATTTTTGTTGTTCCCCAGCTTGTGTGTTTGAACTGCTTCCATTTAATTTACTGCAGTAAATTAAATGTTCTGACAACAGGCTTGTTTTGTTTTCAAGTCTTGGCTGTGATCTCTAAGGGGTCTGTATACTTGTAAGGGCTGGAAATTAATGTCTTCATTATAAGACACCAGTCTTATAACACTGGTGTCTTCTCCTTTCAGGTGTAAATCCTAGTAATTTAATGAACCTCTTCACCTATGAGAAAGGCTACTGCTTTGTCTACTACCTGTCCCAGCTCTGTGGTGACCCAAGACACTTTGACTCCTTCCTCAGAGTGAGTGTGAATAAGCATGTGTTTCTCTTGAGATTTAGAGCTGCTATTTTTTTATGTCATTCCACCCCCTCCCGGTTTTATCACTGTGGCTAATTGATAGAGGTAAATTTGAATACAATTGTGTCTGAGATGGAAGAATGGTGTGGATCTGTCTGCCAACCTAGACGATTCTTTCTATGAGAATCATAGAAATGAATGATTACTCTTTTCTTTCATCGTAGATTCTGAGCTTATAAGGTGCACACAGAGCAGTAGCATATTTCTGTTACCGCTTGTTCTGTGCTACAAATAATTAGATAATAATTAGAAAGCTGTTCCAACATAGATTGTCTGTGACTGGAACAAAGTGACTTCATTCACTACTGAAAAGTATGAACTTGTGGGGTTTTTTTTAGGCAGGGTGAAAAAGGGCATGGTTTCCTTTATTGAGGCAGGTTTGGTGCTTTGGAGCACATTTGCCAAACCTGTAGAAAATTACGCCAACTATTGACTTGTTTTTGTAAAGTGAAACAACTCATTGCTGCTTCTTTTGTCTGCATGCATGGTTTCCATCTCCTCTTCCCCTCCGTCCACCATTCAAACTTTCTCTTATCTTTAGTTCTGTAAGTAGGGCTGTAGTCCGTAGTCAATCAGTGAGTAATGTGTGTTTTGACTTTCCACTAGTGTCAAGTACAAGGAAACCTTCCTGCCCTTGATAGGTTAATATATGTGAGCTGTATCGAAAAAAAATCTGTACTCAGCTGTCAGCGTACTTGCAGCTACCTCATTTCTTTCTTGCTATGGTGTTTTCCTTGTCTGGGGGGAGGAGGGAGAATATTTAATGCTTCCAAATAACTGTTCTCGCTTTTTCATCTTTTTTTTTTTTTTTAATTGCATGCAGTGGTTCTACGTCAAAAGGAAGGTGTCATTTTCCTTACCAGAATTTATCCTCCTTACCGTTTCAGGCCTACATTGAGAAGTACAAATTTACCAGCGTTGTGGCTCAAGATCTTCTGGATTCCTTCCTGAACTTTTTTCCGGAGCTGAAAGAGCAGTGTGTTGAGAGCAAAGCAGGTAGAAAATCTACTTACTTAACTGTAAATGCTCTAGAAAATTTGGATAAGTTTTGTGCTTGGCTTGGAGGATGTTGAGGCAAATGAAACCCCATCAGCCAGATGTTCGTGATAGAAATGATTGTGGTGATTTATTGTTATTGCCTCCATGTTGGGGAATAAGAACACCTTAAATTGCTTACAGTTTTAGCATTAATTAGCTGAGTGGCCCTCAGTTAACTTTCTCATTAAGCCCATCTTTCACCCTGCAGACAGAATGATCATTGCATGTGAGATTTACTCATGCTCGAATGCAAGGAAAAGGTGAACACAGTTTGAAATCTCATCTATTTAACTAGAGAAAACATGCTCTGAGAAATGTAACTTCTCCCAGGGTCCTACCCATGCATATAAAATCTCTTCCATAATACTTTTCTCTCTTTTATATCCCCTATTTATAGCTGTTGGTGGATTTATGAGGTCTGTAATCTACTAGGTGCTTATTAGCACACTTGCTTAAAGAAGTGAGACTGATGTTATCCTGCCATGTGTCCATCCTTGCAAGTCATTATCGAACCCATTGGTCAGTTTAAACCAGACTTACAGCTTGGAAGAATACTGGATTCCTACAGGCTTGGTGGAAACTGCCTGTGGAGAGGTGTAGATGAGTGAGCCTGCTGTGGGGGAAGCTGCAGCATGAGCTCAGCAGTTGTATGTTTTATTTGGCCCGCTGGTTGGCTCATGGGTTAATCACAGCATATGACGTTTGCCTGCCTGATATTCAGGGGATGCAAGAGGGAGGAGTTTTAGGGTAGATGGTGTGGAATGGGAAGTATTGCCAAGGATTAAGAAAGTGCTGAGATGGTAAAGGGTCAATGGGAAAAGCTCTGTTGGAAATCAGGCTCTGCTACCTCTGCCACTTGTGGAGAAACTTATTTTTTTGTTTTAGCTATTGATTGCACAATAATTTTAAAGTTGCTTGGTTTTGCTGGTGGGTAGGAGGAGGTTAGTCAGCCCTCTCATGTCCTTTTTTTTTTTTTTTTAAATGAAGATTTTCCTTATATTCTTCAGTCTTCCTCAACATTCTGAGAGGGAAATGTGTGCACGAATAAATCTACATTAGAACATAGTTTCATCATAGATACCTGTTATCCTGGCTATCGTAAGTCACTGTAATGCTGAGCTGTAGAAAACTCATGGTTAAATTTGGAGAGGGGTTGCTGGCACTCCTCCAGGTGTAGTGTAGGTTCGTCTGATTTGCTGTTATTAGAACCTCTCCTCACTGTGCTAGAAGCAGTCCTGAACCTTGAGGTAGCCAAGCCACTTGAACAGACTCTTGCTCAAATTTTTTGGTGTTCCTTATTCCAGGACTGGAGTTTGAACGTTGGCTCAATGCTACAGGACCTCCGTTAGCCGAGCCAGACTTATCTCAGGGATCCAGTCTGACCAGACCAGTGGAGACGCTCTTCAAACTCTGGACCACAGAACCGCTGGACTCTGTTGCTGCTGCCAGCAGTGCTGACCTCACTAAATGGAGAACGTTCCAAACCGTGCTTTTCTTGGACAGATTGTTGGATGGGTCACCACTGCCACATGGTGAGTACTCTGTCAGGACAGCACAAAGGTACTCCTGGAATAATTAATTGACTTGTAAAGAGCCCTATCCCTCGCTGGCCTTACCTTTCAATGTCAAGTCAGGTTAGATGGGGCTTTGAGCAATCTGATCTGCTGAAAGATGTCCCTGCCCATGGCATGGGGGTTAAAGTAGACGATCTTCAAAGGTCCTTTCCAACCCATTTTTTATTCCAACCCATTTGTATGATCCATTATTCTCTGAGGACTCTCAAACTTGACAAAGTAGGTCATCGTTTTTTCTCTGTGTATATACTCTTTTCAGAGGTGATAAAAAAGCTTTCGGAATGTTACTCATCTCAGCTGGATTCCATGAACGCAGAAATCCGTATCCGCTGGTTGCAGATTGTAGTCCGAAATGACTATTATCCAGACCTTTACAAAGTCCGTCGCTTCTTGGAAAACCAGGTACTAACTGCTGGATTAAAATCACTGCACCTCTCAGTGCATGAGACATGTGCATGAGACATGCGACGTGAAAGACCTTGGAACTTCTGCTTCCTGGCCAAGTGTAGACCAGGTGTGTTGCGAAGGGGCCGAGCATGGCTCACCTGCTAGCGGGTGGGGAGGAATGGGCAGATGTAATTTGAAATGCCTCCAGATAATCTCTGCTTTTCTAGCCTAACTCAATACCCTTGTCCCAGCTCCACCTGGTGCATTTTTCCTGTTGCTCTGTAGCAGCCCCGGCTCTTCCAGACCAGAAATTTTTGCACTACTAAACCACATGGTTGTTTGAATATTTACATTTCAGCAAGACTAGGGCTCATTCAGTTCCTTTCAGTAGGTTTTATTGTGCAGGAGCAAAAGGTTAATGCATATGTTCGTTGTGGCCTCTTCTTGGCCTTTTAAAAATAGTTCTGTTATTTGTGAAAGTAGCTTAGCCTTAGAGAGCAAATGTGTGGGTTTTTTTTATTATCAGTCATAAAAATCTTTGCATTAAGCTTACTTGGAATAGATTCACCTGTATTTTGAAGAAATGTGTTGCTTGTCTCCAGTCTGAAGTCATTCAGGACTGAGTAGCTGTAGAAGAGCTAAACCTCTTGGGTTTTATTGAAGTGATATTATCCAGTTTTCCTTTTTTGCAGATGTCTCGGATGTACACAATTCCACTTTATGAGGACCTTTGCACTGGCACCCTCAAGTCTTTTGCCTTAGAAATTTTTTACCAGACCCAAAATCAGCTGCACCCCAATTTGCGGAAAACCATCCAACAGATCTTATCACAGGGCTTGAATCCACTTCCTGCCATAGACACTACAGCAGTCACTACAGACACACCAGCGATGGTGCTGGAGGACAAAGTCTCAGAGGCCACAAATGGTGCCATTTCACTCAGGGATGTTAATGTGTCTGCTTAGATCACCAGCTCATACCAGACATGAAGCTTGAAAATGGGGACAGAACAGAGGAAAGATACCAAGTGTCGCCTCCTTTCCCTCAGCCTGTCAGCTGCGGTGTGTTGTTGTAACTGGATTTCTCTCCCAAAACACAAAGCAAATGTGCCTTCAAGTATCCAGCATGTGACACTGCCAGGTTCCAGAGATCTCCTTCAGCTGTGGAATGGATATTTTGATTCAGTTTATATTGGGCAGGGACTTCTGGGCAGTTGCTCCTCCATGGAAGGTGGATAGTTCCCTTTCCTGAGGCTCTTCTGGATGGTTTCTCCAAGTTTGTTGGTTGGTGGATATTTTTTCTTTTTTTTTCTCTGAGGCCCCTGAGGCATGTCCTACTCGTTCTGCATATTTGTTGCTGGGGAGGATATGTGTGTCAAGCTGCCATTATCCTGATATTTGGGCTGAAGTTCTGCAAAGGAGAGACTTGAGAATTGTCAGTGGTAGCAAACATGTTTTCATGTTATGCTCCTTATTGTGACAGAGGTATTGTGATTTGGGAGGTAGGGAATTAATGCTTAAATAATTTAAGAAACTAATTTTAAATAGCTCCTGTTCCCCCCTGCCCCAAGGTGGCTTAATAATAATAATAATGCTTTTTATATATATATATGTGAGTATATATATATGTAAGAGACCAGGGAAAACTTATGATGGATTTGAAATCCTTCTGTAGCTAACCCTACCCTCAGTTTTCCCTTTGCACTCAATGAGGCAAGCAATAAAGAAACCTGTAGGCTCAGATTTTCAAGAAAGCTGTATTTGCATTCCCAAAAGCCATCAATTCTGGTACTAGCAGGGTGCCCAAATCTTTTTAACTGTTCTGACAAGTCTAACTGCAACCTTTGTTAGTGTGTTAGCAGGTGTAGCACGTGCGTTCATCAGATGCACTGTCTTCTGTCCTTTTGGCAGAATTAACAGGACCTTTTATTTATTTTTTTTAAAGATCCCTAGCATATTTTGGGCCTGTAAGTCAACCATGAGATATCCATGCTACAGTTTTACTGCCTTGAGTAATGTTTGCCTGAAGAACAGTCGCCCTGTCATTCGACAGTCTGAGGGAAGCACCCTCTTTCTTCATGTGAGACTTTTAAGCCCCGCTCTACCCGAGTCTGTTTTCTGACTTCAGGTGGTGGTAAGATGCCATTTCATTTACACAGCGTGCGATCGCTCCGGATTGCTGACCAGGCACGCCAGCTGGGGAGATGCTCTCCTCCTGCTGTGCTGTTTGGTCTCAGCAAGCTGAGCGCAAAGCATCGTTGGGTATTACAGAGTTACAGGTGATGGTTCTCAGACTGTGTGCCACATGCTTTTTTTTTTAATGTGTGGGTACCCATGTGCCTCAGTGAGCTCCCACAAAGCATCTCTGAGCTGATGTATCTCTGGGATGGAGGATCCATTTGACTAAAAGGAGAAACATTTGGAAGAGGCTCAGATAAAGGAGATGAGAGAGAGAAGCTATTATATACTTCGGGGCAAATTTTAGCCCTCCTGTAGGTATCTACATAGCACAGGAAGAGAGGAAATGCGGGAGATTTTCTTTTTTCACCAAAAGTATCTGTTTACACCCATGTGTGGATGGGGACTTAGGTGCTGTTACTGGATCTGCATTTTCTGGCTTTAAATTAATTTGGACTTCACCATAGCCTTAGCCTGGGCTGAACTGGGATAAAGCAATAATAAACTCAGGCCTCTGGAGTGCTTAGTTAGTTTTCAAAACGGGCCATCAGCATTGCTGGGCTTCAGAACTCCAAGCTCTGCTCTTTGCTCCTTGAATGGGATTATCTCTTTTGTTCATTTTCTTTTCCCGGAAAGGATGGAGAATGATGTTTTCTGTACAAATATCTCTTTCCTTTTTTATTTGTTGTTCTATTGAAAGAGATTTGTGCAAGCTGACTTTCCACTTCCTGAGTTGCTGCTGTTGGGGCTGTGTCTCCTGGACCCCACTGCCAGCAGCAGTGTGCCCGAGAACAGTAACCACTACCATCTTTTGGAACCCCAGGCCTCTGTTTTAACACGTTTTATTTTGTGGGAGAATGTATGCGACCCTGGTGGGAATTTTTAATGTACATGGATGCCTTATGATTGTCAAATTAAACTAAGCTTTGTGACAAGGTCAGCCTTTTGGGTAGTCTTTCAGCATCCCTGCTATAGATGTGTGTGGAAGAACCAACTTGGTACGTTGTCTTTGTTCTGTCCTTTTCTGGAGTGCAGCACAGAGGGAGTTTGGAAGCTGTTTAAAAGCTGCACAGCAAGAATTTGGAGAGGTGGCAAAGGCAAATAATCAAAAGTAAATGTTGTCTATTGTTACTACGGACCAGCTGTGTGCTTGCATGTACACACATCAGCAGGGAAGTGCTGGCTGACCCTAACAGACCTTTTCCTGATTAAAGAACGTGAGATCTAAGTTAGTGCTCCTGCTCCCTCGGTGAGATCCCGTCAGATGGGTGTTTTCGTAAGACTTGTTCTCTGACATGCAGAAGCGGAGCAAGATTTGTTTGAAAGTATTCCATGTGTCTTCCTTCAGGTACTTTCACTCCTCCTGCGAGCAAGGAGTGCGTTTTTATTTTGAAGAGAGAAAAAACTGGCAGCAAGTTTGTGGAGATAAGCCTTCCATTTGTTGAGAGCCAATAAATCAATGTTTCAGGCTACTTTCGGTCTTCATTTGTAGCAGACAGCACATTGACAGGCAAATTAGACTGAGATTATATAGAAACTATTTATTTGCCTTATCTTTGGTACGTTCATTTCTGATCTGTTAAAATAAGATTAGTACAGCAAATTGGTTTTATTTAAGCAGATGCCAAGAGATAGCTTTCATTTTCAAAATAAGATAACCCTATTACTTTATTTCATTGCAGCCTTGAGCAGGACAAAATGGGGTTTAGAAATATTACTTGTGGAAAAGCTCTGAAAAGCCAAACCCTTTAATAAAATGGAATATTACTGAATTTTTTAGCATTTCATCACCACATTGGTGAATACATTAAGTACAAATTTTGTCAGTTACACATATTACTCTGTTAAGCTTGTATCAGTCATTTTGCTGTCATGATTCATTGCAACATCCTAACCATGCATTCCATTAACCAAGAACAATTCTAGCAAGCATCCCAAACATTCTGATTTAAACAAATTTTTTTTCACCTTCTTGCACAGCAGTGCCCTTGGCCATTGCCTGGTTTGGATAACACAGGACTTTCTGTACATCTGTGCTAAGCACATGTACTGCACAATTCACTGAGATCAAGTACACTCCTTCAGTCTGTTTTCCTTGTTTGTCTCTGTCCAAAGAGAAAATACAGTCAGCACTTAGAAATCATGTGAAACTTGTTTTCACACTCCTTATTATAGATTGATAAAAGCTTAGAGTCCTTATAACCACAATACCAGACTTTTTGCATAAAAGAAACAGCGGTAGAAATCATAGTGTGAGATTTATCAAGCCACTATCACCCCGAGACACAGAATTATTTTTCTGTTGGGGGGGAGCCAATTTAAATGACACTGAATTTGTTGAAGCCCGAGGTAAGTTGTTATAGCTTTTGAGTATGTGAATTCCTAAAACTGCAGACCTCATTTCTAGCTTGGATTTGTGTGGTTTCAGCTTCCAGAGCTGGAAGCTACTGGCTTGTTTGCAAAACATGAAGTCCTTACTGTTACTAACCTCTTTCCCATGGAAGTTTCTCTTAATTCTTAAAGAAAACAGACTGAGTTGTTTGTTCTCTTGCTGCAAGGTATATGTTCCACACTTCTACTGCTAAAGCAGTAGCTCTTGGGTGGAGCATGATGTTTCAGCTTCCCTTTAAATGGAAATTGCAGACTGTTTCTCAAAAACTACCTCAAATGCTGCTGTGTATTACACACCAATTTTAAAAGAACTTTTTATTAATATTGTGTATTTGTCCTGTTTTTTTCATTAATTACAGTAGCAATTTAGGCTCCAGCTAGAGCATGTCTTATGTAGACATGGCAACCTTTTCTTTTATAGTTAAAGGAGTGTAAAGAAAAGCTATGCCATACTCTGGAGGTGACTTTTCACTCTATAGAGAGGGAGACTCTTTGATTGCATTACACCTGTGTCAACACTTCCCCTTGCTCCTTCTCCATGTGCACCTTTTGCACTGGAAGACTCAAGTCTTGTACCTCTGATTTCTCGTCAAGAGAATTAGGATTATGTTGTATGTAGCGTGCTCTGTGCCCCACAAGGAAGACATTCTAATACACTAGAGTCAACGCTCACTCTATAATTTAAGAAACCGCATCAAGGGGTTTTGCAGAGCGTTGGACGCTTTTCCAAAAGGACGCTTACTGAGATGCAGAGTCTTGAGGAAGAGAAGGAGGTGGCAGGAAGGGGTGGGTGATGAGATATTCTTCATGCTCCTATGATTTGGTGGAAAGTGTCACAGGGATTAAGTCGTAACACCTGGTTGTCATTCCAGGTGTATGACCCTAGGCGTATGACCTAGGGATGCATCAGCTTTATGCATTGTTTCAACTTTGGTGTCTTGTAGCACCTTGTTCTTGTGTGCTGTGGTAGCCAGCATAGACAGTTGGAGTTTGTGCTCCTACCTCCAGGTGTGCCTGAGGTAAGAAGGGAGGTGTTTGTTTAGCAGTGGGAGTCTTTCTCATGCCAAACCACTGTCTTTCTGGAAGAAGGCTGAGTCTGTCTTCCCAGTAACTGAAGAGAGCACTGCGATACCAGGCTGCATCTGGCTGGCTGATGAAAACTACGAGTGTCTTCTGCGCCATGCGCTTCTGAGCACAAACCTCAGATTTCCCCTCCACAATCTCCCTTAAGCAAAATGACATTCTGTGCTGTTCCTCTGACGCAGCTCTGACCACTGTCAGCCTTGTGGTATTGCAGGGACTAAGCCTTTGGCCTGTGCCTTCCTAAGCTTCCGCTATCAGGATCCAAAGAACTGGAAGAGCTCCCCTGTGCAATTTGAACAACTTCTATCAGAGTTTGCAGAAACAAACACAAGTGTTGGGCCTAACCACCATTGCTTGATGACTTCTACCTGTCTCCCTGTCCTTGAACCATCTGGAGCTAGGGGCGAAAGCAAACAGGAGGTTGATGAAACCCAAAAACTGGAAAACAATCACAAAAATATCAAATAATACTCTGTCAAAGGAGATGTGGAAATGAGCTGACTCTTCAACTGCATGCAAATCCCTTCTAACTGTTTACATTTCCATACCAACTGGAAACGGCCTCTCAGTGTCTGCTTTCCTCTGTTACAGGGAAATATGAAGCACTCATTTAAAGTGGCCTGAGAAACAGATTGACAAATAGGCAAGTGGCATTTTGTCTTAAAATGCTCTCTTCAAGACTGTCTAAATAGGCCTGTGTTTCTGTCTTCAGGAATAGTTTAATCTGGCAGGATTGCCAAGAAGCAACAGAGAAAATTCTCTGCTTTTGTTCCAAAGAGTGTGGGGCTAATAGAAAAAAACATTGCCAGCTGCATAATGGATGAATTTGTCAGTTTTCAGCTTTACAGTGGGGCAAGGAAAGCATGTCAGGTATCTTAGTGACCAAGATAATGTCCATCTTCCCTTTTTGTGATAGCATCATAAAAAAATACTGTTATATATTTAACTAGTTCACTGTTCCAGGTCAGACCTACAATTTACAGTTAGAAATGAATATTCATACTGCTTTCTAGAATCTATCCTTTACTGGAATTTTGCAGTTGTGATTGCCATTTCCTAAAGAAAGCAGCAAGAATGAAATCACACGGATGAGAGCCTCACTGTTCTTGAGACAGAGGCCTTTTCCCCCCCCGCCCATTCCCTCCCCAAACAGACCTCTCCTCTGTGAGCTCCCTCACAGCCTGTGCAGCTGCAGCTCTCCTACATGAGCTATGGACAAGAGGGGTCCTTATTCTTACTGACGGCAACATTTCCTTTTCTGCTGAAAGGGTCAAAACTCGAACGTGAAAAGTCTTGTTTGTTGATTGAATTTGCTGGGAAGAAGCCCTGTGTCTGTGCAAGGTTCAGAGAACTTGTTTCTGGATTGGTCAGTGGTTGGAGAGATACTGCGGTGACCTGAGTATTTCCATTCTGCTGAGGCGAATGGAACCCTCCCCTCTGTTTGAGGAGCGGGTTTCTGCATTCATTTCTGATAGAGATGAGCCAAACCAGTGCTTTCTGTGGACCACCCTCGTTAAGACAACCTCTCTACCCAAGGACTGAATGACATAACCCTTAGAATCATTATAGGTGAGTGTGAAAACCAGCTTTTTTTGGTAAACCTTATGTCCTCTCAGGTTGGCTCAGCAGCCTGCTTATTTGTCCACACTTGAACTTTAGAAATGCTAACACAGAAGACCCAAGTATGAAAAAGCAAGCAGCTTGCTTCTATATGCTTTGATCTGGCCCCAGAACCTTGGAACTAGCACTCGTTTACTTAAAGATGACCTGCGAAGGACCTTGTATTTCTCTTTGTCATTGTTCATAGCAAGTCTGTCCTTTTAAATACATTTTTTTCTATTTCCTAAGCAGTAGTAGCCTAGGAATGTATGAGTAGTCACATATTCCCCTTGTTAGTTCAGCTCTTGGACAGTTATTTATCTGAAAATGTGATCTTTGCCATTATCTCGGGAAGATGCTTTGTGAGGGTCACCGATTTCCCTGACAGTGTCTCCCTCACAACCTTCACGATCACAACGTTTGATTTCGTTTTCCTCAGCCTCCGAGGGCCGTTCAGCTTTCCTCCTCTAGCTCCGACGAGGGGAATTTCCAGTTTCCCGCAGGTATCCCTGCGTTGGTGAGTCCCAGAGCAGCAGGGCTCCGCAGGC